>WYDI02009635.1:0-70008 GCA_009867235.2 Psittacus erithacus
GGTTGGACAGAGCCTTGGGTGACATGGTTTAGTGTGAGGTGTCCCTGCCCATGGCAGGGGGGTTGGAACTAGACGATTTTAAGGTCCTTTCCAGCCCTAAGTATTCTATGATTCTATGTGATCCAATAGCTAAAGCCATACCAGAGAACTCTTCTGCCTGGTTTAGGTGGGACTCCTGGAGTTTGTTCCAGCAGCTTGGCGGCTGAAGTAGCTGGCTGGCCTGGGAATCAGTTATATGCCCTATAAAGTGGGGCTAGCATTGGCCAGCTGTGGGATGCGTATGCAGGGATGCCCTCTTCAGGGGAGCTGCTACTATTGCTGAGCACTCTGCAAAGCTTATCCCAGCAGCTATTAAAAGGTCTGCTTGGCAGATAGCCATGTGGGTACTTATTTCTATACATAAAAGCTGGAGCAGGGATACTGATATGGAGGAGGGGATGTCTGCAGCAGGGATACTGATCTGGAGAAGGGAGATTCACAGAGCACTTCTGTGAGCCTGTTGTTCCAGATGCTGTTATGACCAGGCAGAATTTTAGTTGTTTGATAAATTTGTTCAAGGAAAAAGGAAACAAATAACAAGTAACAGTTCAATGTGTTCTTTCGCTATCTTCCTTTTTTGAAAAGAACAAGAAAGTGATATTTCTTTGAGAAGAGCAAGAAGTGGTGTATCTGTCCTTCCTTTGTGCAGTGAAAGAATCCTGTGACTCATCCTGAGGAGAGAGGAAAGACTTCTCTATGCCAGTTATGTTAGAGGAATTTCTGAGAAGGATATGTGGAAAGGCAGTATAGGATAGAAATAGCGGCCTTTCGTATTTGAGACTAGGCACATTGTGTAGCCAAAAAAAAAAAAAAGAAAAAAAAAAGAAATTACCTGAAGTTCAAAAGGAGCAAATGTTGAAAAGCTGTTTCTGTTTGAAAATCCTAACAGATAAGTTTGAATACAGTCAGCTTGATTTAGGGATGTACCTGAAACTGAAAATAAAACCAAACAAAACCCAAAACAGCAAACAGCAATATGCATTGTTTAGATCTTCCTTGTCGGAGAAGTAGCAATCTCTGCCCTTCGTTTGAGAGGACACTGACTGAATGTCTCTAGAGGAGTGGTCTTTCATGTTGAAAATATGGTGTATGTTGGCAAAAGTATAGCACTTAAAATAATTGATGTATTCTTTCATATCTGTGTGTGTTTTCCTACTGAAGAAAGCTGGATTCTTGGTGATGGTTTCATTGTGATTTCTGAAATGATACTTCATGTAGTAGCAAAGTAAAACCCCTGTTGACTCACTCTACCCTCTTCTATGCAGACATGGAATAGCATCAAAACTTCTGCATTGGAGCCCTTTATAGATTATAAAATCAGCTGAAGTTTTAGACATTGTTGAAAAGACTATCCAGGTGAAAATACTGCAACTGCAGAGTTTGCTGTAGTGTTATAATGGCATGATGGAAAGTGAAAGTAATTGATTTAGGAATGTTGCATCTGAAGGTTCTAAGAGATCAAATCCAGTCTTTCTTATCACTGGGCACCTTGCTTCATAATCCCTTTTAAAGATTTAATGGCTGGAGCATAAGCTTAGCAGGTGAGCCTGGAGCGCCCAGGCTGGTCTGAAGCTTGGCTTTTGGTAAATCATGGAACTTTACCTCTGCCTCAGTTTGGGCCAGGAGAAAGAATAGCTAATACTCACAGACCTCTCAGGGCTTTTCAGGGTCTGATGATGAACAGTTATCTACCATTCACAAAAAAAAAATTCTATGAATTTATTCTCCTGGACCCAGAGAAATTGAAGGAGGGTGTAGGTATGGGTGGTAGGTCAGCATGAAAGAGGTGGTGGCTTTTGCACCTCAGGATCTGGTGTGGGTCCCAAAGAGCCTGTGTCAGGTCCCAGCAAGCTCTGTCTCCAGGAATTGATGTGGTCTATTTACAAATGTAAAACGGATAAGGCTGAAGAATGTGAGTGTTTGAAATGTCAGTGCGCTTCCAGGACTGCGGTGCTCAGGGAGGCCATCTTCATGGGCTCTCAGGTGTGTGCCCAGTGAGGCGGGGGTCAGAAGGGTGGAAGAACAGTTTCTCCCTCAGCTGGGAGCTGTGGGCTTCTGTGCTTGCGCATCCAGCATTCAAACTGGGGATGGGGTTGATGGGAGGAATGATGGGGAGAGGGGCGGGCAGGAAGAAGTGGAGCCCTCGATCTTACAGGTGTGATACTGCATTTGTATCTCCTTCACTTCTCATCTTCCTATGCATTTAACATTGTAGCAGACCCAGGTTGCTCCAGAAGCTGTGTGCACGCATAGGTTTGCTAAATGAGTGATTCACATCCTAACCTCTCCTGCCTGCTTGCATGTCTGAGTCAGAGGGAGTTTTGCTTTTTGTGTACTTGTGTGTCCGGGGCAGGGTATGTTCGGAAATTTCCTTTAAAAATAAACAAATAGGTATGGGAAGAATTTTGACTGAAGAAGAGAGGGAGAAGACCTAAAGTTTAACTAGGTTTTGTGACTTGCCCTGGACTGGTAAAGAGGCTGAGATTTATATGTGTTCTCTCATTTCTGTAATCTGTAAACCTGACTAGTGCTGTTCAGAACAATCTCACTCCTCACTTTTAGCAAGTATTGACTAGACCAAAACAATATTTGCTGTTTCCTAACATCTATAAAGTACACTATGTTCTATAATAAATATTCAAAGCTGTATGTAATTGTATCTGTGCTTGTTTCACTTTTCTATGAAACTTTTACAGCCATTTTATAGGAAACTTTGGTTACTTGACTGCCTTTTTCTTCCTGCAAATTTGGAAACTTGATAATCCTGTTTTGACCCTATTTCATTAGTGATGCTTTATTTTGTAAATCTTATAATTCTCTTGGAGCAGTCATTCTTATGTTAAAGGGGTTAATTTAAAACAGCGTAATATATTCCTTATCAGATATTATGATGCTTTAGCTATAGGTAGGAACTCTAATGAGATTAGTGGCCATGAGTAAATGGGAGAGGAATGTTGGGGGCAGGGAGGGGCTGCATCCGCCAGTGTTTGTGTATGGCTGTTTGTGGTGGGACTAAAATCCCTCTCTCCTCTCCTGAGCATGAAATGTGGAGATTGTCTTCCCTCTGCCCAGGGCCTGTTACCAGTCTTCCTTTTTCAGTGATTTGAGGTCTTGGTTTTGACCCCTTTTCTGTGCATGACCTCTTTCTGTGAAAGACCTGGAGAGAAAAAAGCAGCAGGCTGTTACAGTCAGGATTTTTGTGGGGAATGTGATTATAAAGCTATTTAGGGAAGAGAATTTAGGGGCAGGATGTATTGCCTAAAACTAATACCAGCTTGGAACCAGTGACTTGACACCTGTGTGCCTCTTCAGTTGTCTGATGGTATCATATAAATGATACACCTTCAAAGCTCTAGCCTGGTTGCTGATGAAAACCAGCCAGCAGAAGCATAGGCACCAAGTGCTGAATCATCTAATGGTTAATGAGCTGTATGTGTCCTAAGTCAAACCAGAGCTCAGAAGGGCCTCTATCATTCAGTGCGGGACAAACTGTGTTTGCAAGGTTATTAATACAAACCTGTGCTCTAAAATGCTAGCTAGCAAGTTACTAGGATGGCTGCAGAATGACTGCCAGGAGGTGATGGCACAATGAATGACCATCCTCCAGCTACACTGCAAGAACACAGATGTTTCTAAAGGATGAAAAGAGTTGCAGGAGAAGAGAATGTATTACCTGCTAGATTACAGGGTTTCTAAACTGAACCAGCCACTTGGCTGTGTTCCCAAGTGGAGGAGAAGGATGTGGCAGATAGACCCACCCGGTCCATAAGCTGCAAGCAGCCTGTAAGCTGCAGCAGCACCTAAACTTTGCTGTCATTTTCAACAAACAGCTTCTGAAAGCCTGTCCTGTTCTCCTGATGCGTTGCATGCAGTGCCAGTGCTGAAATACTGCTGTGTAGCTAGCTGCCCAGGGGTTTCTGTCACAGTTCAGGATGACACTGAAGTACCTTTAAGATTGTAAGCATTAAAGTTGACTAGGCTGCATGTTGCTGGCTTTTAGTCCCTCTTGAATGTTTTGTGTGGTATGTTTGTAGGCTGCGTAGAAATAGCTGCAATGGGTACCTATGGCTTCCTCTTGTTTGAATGAGTCTGCCAGACAATAGAGCTGGAATATGTGATCATCGTTTCTTGTTAAGGAATGAAGGGGGAAAAGAGTGGCTGTTTTTATAGCTAAGATTTCCTTGAAAGCCGTGTTCTGTAAGGTCACAGATGTTGGAAATAGAAAAGACAGTGTCACCTTTGAACAGTTGCAGGGAGGGTTTCACTAATGGGGGGAAAGCCTGCGTTACTGGGATGGGGATAAATAGTGTCATGAAATTGTTTCTGTAGGTAGCAAGGGGTGAGAGTAAATGGCAAATCCTGCAATGGTGCCATGAATTTGTTGATGTTGATAGTAAAGCTGATGGAAGGGTAAGGATTTCCTATGAATATGAAATTTCAGTGGGAGATGAGCTGATTTTGTTTTAGCTTGGGTTGAAATCTGATTTTGAAAATTCAGACTTTCTGTGGAGTCAAAGCCCTCCTTGTCAGCTGCCTTGCACAGCCAGTGTGTTACACCTCGCCAGTTTGTTGGTGGTGTTGGCATTGGGTACTATGGCCAGGCTGAGCCATGAGTAGATTGTGGAGTACCTTTGCTTCTGCTGCTCCCACCAGCTATTCCCAGGAACTACCAGGCACAGGTCTGAGCTCAGTCCAGGGATTTTAAAGTGAAATGAGTTGAAAACCGAACTGTTGGGTTTTAATTGCCCAAAGAGAAATAAAGGGAGTTAAATGGGTGTTGGGAAGGTCTTCAGCCCACCTCTGTCCCATTCCTCTGTTTCTCTACCCAGAACAACTGTTCTTCCAACTGCTCTGGGGCCTCTTGGCCCTTCATTCCTCTCTTCTTCTTGTACAAATATCTTGCTTCCTGCTGTTTAAACCAGCCAGGCTTGAGGAAAGTATGTATCTTACATGGCCAGGATGTGAGTACATTGTCAAAATGATTGAGTTGTAAGGGATGTAATTTCTTCAAAAGAATTTAAACTTGTGAAGAAGGGCATTACTTACCCACCCACTTAATGCTGATTTATCTGACTTACAGTATGCTTTAGCTGGTTGCACTTACATTTCTCTTGCTTGCTGTCTCTCTTTAATACTTTTTTTATATAACTTGTATATAAGAAAGTCTTTGTCTAAAGGATTTTATTAGCCAAATAACTGTCACTTTTTCTACATGAGAAAAAGCTGTAAGTTTGTCAAGTGGAAAAGAGGCTGTATAACTTTTGAGTCCGTTTTTAAGTACTTGAAAAATTTTTGGTATGGCAAAGAAATGAATTTTATTTGGAAGCTAAAGTGAACATAAAAATAACAGCATTCCTGTTGAATAGCCAGTTATTAAGCATATGTTGTTCCACTATGGCACACATACATTTATTGTATAGGTAAGTAGGCCTTGAGAGAACAGTTGTTTAATATAAGTTAAATAGGAAAAGGTTAGTATGAAAAACAAATTCAAAGCTTTACTCATAGAGAAGAAGACTTTAAGAATTTCAGTGCAGAGGCCAGAAGTTTAACAATAGTTTAAACCAGATTTGGAACTGAACATGAAGTGGTTTAGAGACCATATTTACCTCAGCAGCTACCTCACTGCTTCAATTCAAGATTGGTTTATATTTTCATTGACAAGCTTTTTGGGAAGTATGGTTGCTCCTGTTTATTTTCTTAATTGTGAGAAAGGTTGTGCGCTTCCTTGATTGCAATTTCATGAAAAGATAAAGAAATTTCTAAAGTTAGCCCACCTCCTTTTCCGTACTAGCTTGCTAGTAGACTGTAGTGCACTTGTAAAACTGCAAATGTCTGTTTTGTAAGAAATACGAGATTTAAATAATAATAATAATTAAAGTACCTTTCCCCTTCTGTGGACTCTTTTTCCCAGTAGTGTTTTTAAATAGAGTATAAACTATATCAGATTTTGTGTTAGAAAATAGAAGGGGCAAAGTTGTAACTTTCTCAAGCCTAGTCGTGCTGATGCCACTGTGGATTGTTTTCTACCACTAATGTGATATGAATGGCAACAAGGCAGGTGCCTCTCCATTTTAATTGGCTTGGCTCTCTGATCTCATAGGAATAGTGGTGCATCAGCTCAAGGACTGTAGGATGGAGATCTAAATGATCCTGCCCCTTTAGCTTGTAGGAAAGGGAAGTTCTGTCCAAATGGTTTCAGCTGGGATGTGATTCTGTGGGGTTGCTCGCACAATACAAGGAAGGAAGAAGAGCGAGGAGAAGATTGCTGGGATGGGAAGGGCTTGGTGGTGGTGTAAAAATCTGTTTGCCCCAGAAGGTGGGCTTGCTTAGGATAAGCTTTCATTAAAAAAAAAGAAAAGGAATCATGAAGACTGGTGGCTTCCTTGTGTCAGGTGGATCTTATGCCTCTGTTTAAACCTGCAGCTGAATACTGGCCAGTTTTTGTTGTAAATAGAGGCCAGAAAGTAAAACAGGACTAGCTCTATTTCCGGCATTGGATGGGGGTAGGCAGGAAATAAATCTAATCTTAAAAAAAGAAGAAAAAAAAAAGGATTTTTTAACACAGTTTAAAGTGTAGAATTTCCAGGAAAATAATGGGTTAGTGTTTTGCTGTACTGCTGGCAGACTTTTATACCCTATGGGCAGCAGAGAGGGGTGGAGTAGGTGTGTGCAGTGTGCTGTCTGTAATGTGATTACAGAGGTGCTGTGAGAAATGCTGCTTTCCTGAACAAGCAAAAAGAAGTACTTTACTATTGTCAGTACTGGCATATGGGAGCATAGAAATGGTGGAGGAGGGCTTCTTGATGCTTTTGTTTATTTTAAAGTTACTTGCTATGCAAGTATGCTTTGGGGGGAGGACTCTGTGCCTTTCCATTCCAGCACACCTGTGCAGTGCCAGGTATAATTTGCTTAGAAGTACTCTTTTAGAGGCCTTGTGGAAGAAGTATGTAAACTCCTCAGTGCTTTATCAAGTGCATGTGCAGCTCAGTGGTGCAATGGCTTGGAAACTCTGCTTAGTTAACTTTATGGTATTAGCATGCAGCTTACAAAGGGGAAGGAATGTGCAACTTAAATGTTTTTTTTGAATGGACGGGTCCATGAAAGAGCGAATGTGCCACGTAGTATTTCGATGCCAGTGTTGCATACAAACTACAAAATGTAGATGTTGGGACTCCAGGCAGAATTGTGGTGGTGGTAGTATATTTTATTGTGGTAAATTAATCCTACTCAGATTAAGTCAGAAAATCATCAGTAAACCACTGGACATTCTGTATCAATGTTGTTGTTGTTAGTGATTTACTGTCACACATACATTGGCCATCTGTACCTCAAAGTGAGTCTGAAGGGAAAGACATTGTTAAATTTCAAATATTTCAAAGTGCACACACATCTTGGTCCCCATTCCATAACTTGGAAAATGGACCCCATTTTCCTCACAAAGGGGCAGTAGAAGTTAAGCAACCTCAGAAACTTTCATCCATTTGTATAATGGAAAATAGATTCAACCTTGCTTCTGTTGTAGTTCTCAGTAATACTTAAAGAGTAATTTTCAAACTTCTGAAGATGCCCATTCTTTCAAGGCATTATCTGGAGTTGCTAGTAATTTAAAATGAGTTACATCTTCTCAATCTCCTTCCTTGGAGTGAGTGCTGGCTATTACTGGTGGATATTGCTGAGTGTGTTTGCCTCTGCGCAGTGTATTTCATGTAAAGGCTTGATTTGTTATTCCTTTTTATTGGTGTCTCTAATGCAGTTGATTAGTGTGCTGAAGGGTTGGTGGTTTGTGCCCAGCCAGGTATGGCTTTCTCTGCTTATGGCAGGGAAGTTGGAACTGGATGATCTTTAAGGTCCCTTCCAACCCAAACCATTCTATGGCTCTGCAAAAAGAGGAGGCTTATTCAGTTTCCTCAGCAAAGGCAGAAGAGGATGAGCAAACTGATTAAAAAATCCTCCCTGAAGTATCCCACAGTATGGTGCTTCATGAGGACCTCACACAAGCCAGGACAGGTAGTCAGACAGGGCCAAGCCAGCACTCCTGGTAAATTGGGGATCTAAAATGAGTTCTGGATCTCATTCTTTTTCTTCCTGTTTCAGAAAAAGCAGACCTTGTCTAAAGCTTTAGAACAGTTTTTAGACAAGTCTAAAGCTGTAAAAAGTCTACAGTCATTTTAGCTAGCAGTGCTGCTCACCTCAACCTGCAACTTTTTCCCTACCATTTATGCCTTATCTGATCTGCCAGCAGGAAAAAAAAATCAGTTGGTTTTTTTTTTCTTTTTGTCTTACCCAGTTCCTAATTGTCTCATACACATTGTGTAAATGTTTATACCATCACAAGGTGGTACTGAATGAAGTGTCCATGGCAAGGCAGTGCCTTTGTTTTGACAGCTGTGACAACCTGTCAGAAGAAAACTATTGAAAAGGCAGAGTGAGGGAAGGGAACAAACCATGTTCCAGATGGCAGCGCGTGGAGGTTTTCACTGGAACTCAATGAAATCAAACCGGCAGTTTGGTCCTGTTGCTGTATCATTTCCTCTTTCACAATCCAGACGGAAGTCACAGCTTGTCTAGTGCCTGAAGATGCTTGTCTAGTGTCTGCACCAACAGGTCTTGGGTAGGCGTAGTGGCATCGTCCAGAGTCTCTGAGCTGCTCACAGCACTGAGGTTCCCGGTCCAGCCCAGGCTGGTACCTATCTCTGCTGCCTGTGGCATTATTAAATAAGAAGTTCTTGACTAGCTGGAATTTTAAAGCATCCCCAAGTATTCTGTAACATGGAACGGATTATTCCTAAGGCAGTTTTACAAATCCTTCATGTGAGTATGCTTGCAGATGAGGAATCTCTATTTTGATCTTCCTTGTTTCAGCAGCTTTAGTTTGCTGCAGCCAGAGTGCCAAGTATGGTCATTATTTTCATGAAAGAGAAATTCTTCCTGCACCAGAGAGCTCTCAAAAGAGAGCTCCTTTCCTGTTTGAATAGTGAGTGAAGAGATGCGGAGCTCAAAATGACAAAGTTATTTTGTTTCTACTCTGTGGGTTGTGGGAGTTACTTTGTTTTTGGGGGAGGGGATGTGTGTGTTTTTCTGCAAAGGCACAATGCCTGAAGACTTTTTTTGGGGGTTCAAACTTAAACAGGGGAAGTTTAGGTTAGATATAAGGAAGAAGTTCTTTACTGTGGGGGCACTGGAATGGGTTGCCCAAGGAAGTTGTGAATGCTCTGTCCCTGGCAGTTGAGGCCAGGTTGGATGGAGTTCTGGGTAACGTGGTTTAGTGCTAGGTGTCCCTGCCCATGGCAGGGGGTTTGGAACTAGATGATCCTTAAGATCTTTTCCAACCCTAACTATTCTGTGATTCTGTGACTGTTGTTAAATATGATGTTGCTTCAAAATGCACAGCAGAACAAGGTGCAGAACTGTTGTGGAAGAACTGGTGTGCATCATCTCAAGATCTTTGCTGGTGAAGGTTCTTTTTGAGCATGGTCATGTGGTCTTTGGTGCAAGTACAAAAAAATAAATTTGTTTTGAAGGCGACAACCAGAATCAATTCATTACTATTCCAGTATATTCTTTTCCACTCTAATTGACTTTTTATGTTTCTGTAGGTGTATTTTTTTACAATTTAGTTGCCTATTTCTACAATGATGCGAGTTTTTTTTATTTTTTTTTTTAAGCTGTATGCAAGTCTCATTTCTAGCATGTGCATTGTCATGAATGAGCTGTAAATACAGCTTTCAGAAGCTAGAAGCATGTTTCTTGGTGAGGGTCATTGAGATATTTGTTTACTTTGGTTTGAGGGAAAGAGAGGAGACCAGGAGAGGGTCCTCTGTCATTGCCTTGGTAATGAGCTGGCACCAGATGGTAAGTTTTCTGATATCAGCGTACCATCTAGCTTCTGTACTGAGTTCTGGTCTAGGAGAAATTTGTTTTATCAGAGCTTAAAGTGAAAAGAGAGAGTAAAGAAGAGGGGGTTTTATTATTGTTTTAATTTTTCAAATAGGAGCTTGCCCAACGGTTGGAACATTAGTAGTAGGCAGGATACCTGGGTTAATGATGACAGATGATGCAAATGCGTAATAATTATGGAACCACTAAAAAGTGAATGCAATTTAAGGATGTAATAAAGAGATGAGCAATGAGGCTGTTGTATGTGGCAAGGCTTTATTTTGGATCTCGGGCAACAGGATTTAAGAAAAATGGCAGGAACCAGGGAGAACTGCAGTGAGAAAAGTGCTGTTGTGCACATGCAGAATAGTTTATTTTAACATAAGGAGAACTGAGAGGAGAAAAGACTGCTCTCTTAAATTCAAGAAGGTGTAAGTTGGATAGGCAGCTCTAAAGGTGTTTTGGCACAACACAAACTAAAAATTGCAATGAATCAAGTTAGGCGAAAAATCAATGTGAGCCTGTATATTGAGGATATAAAGGTGAGACCTGGGAGAGCCCTTCTAATCTGAATTTGGGAAGAAGGGTGCAGTATCTGAGCAGTTCTCAAAGCCAGCACCTTTGATGCTGTCACTACTGCATGGCATCATTATGCACTGAATTTGTCCTGGCTGAATGGGAAGCCCACCTGTGTTTGGCAGAATGCGCTCTGTTGAGAAGCTTGAGTCCAGGGAGGGGAAATGGTAGAAGAGTTTATTGTCTGGTGTTACAAGTTTTTTTAATCATTGAAAGCAGCAAAGGGTTTTCTAATATCCAGTGTGTACCTGCAAGCAGTGTACTTCAAACCATACTTTGTGTCTGGCACTTTTTGGTTTGAAAGGTACCTGAAGTCAAATGCCTCGCACTGTTTTTAAGAGAAATGGCTTCTAAATAAATTTAAACCTATGTTTTTGAGGCTGTTTGGGGTTTGGGTTTTTTTTTGCTTTGTTTTGGGTTTGCTTTTTTTTTTCAGGGGGGTTGGTTAGGTTTTTGTTTGGTTTTTGGTTTTTGTGTTTTGTGGTGTGCTTGTTCTTTGGGGTTTTTTTGTTGGTTTGTTTGTTTTGTTGTTGTTGTCATTGTGTTTTTCTGTTAGACTGATCTGGCAGAATTGGAGCAATTTCCAAGTGGTTCTCTCTGTCTGCTGGCAGACGAGAGACTTACTGCATTGCTGTTACCTGAGTTGACCTAGGCTGTAGAGGATGCCTTTGTGAAATAACTTTCCTGGGGAATTCATGCAGGCTGTTGTATAAAGAAACTCACAAGAGAAAGAACAATTAGCAAAGACCAGTGATTGTTTGTTTTCATGTAAAAGCAATCTGTGGAAGCTAAAACAATGAACAGAACAGATGGTTAAGGTACCAAAGAAAATCTATGTAACATTGAAAAACAGTCTCTGAAATTTGGTGGTTTGGGTGTGGGGTTTGTTTTTTTGTTTGAGGTTCTTTTGGTTGTGTGGTTTTGTTTTTTTTTTTGTGATACTGCAGTTGGCAGCTGAGTGAATGCGCTGTAAATTACTGGAAGGTGATAGCTGGTTGTTGAGCTTCCTGGTCTTTCTGTTAGTCTTCAGTTTAGCTGAACATTTCACTTGACAGGCTGTGGCATCGTCATTCTGAATCTATCTCCTGATGTCTCATTCTAAAGCTTTTTTTCTTTTTTTTTTCATCCCCTCCAGTTTCTGATACCAATATCTGATAAGTTTTGTGGAAGGATTTTAGCATCCTTAAAGTACATATGTTGGCAACCACATAGTCTTTCAGTAGTTCGAGGTGGTTGCAAGGAGATTCATTTGGGAATTTGGTGAAATCCATCCTGGCTCTGTGCCTGGCCTGGTGTACATAGGGAGGGCTTTGCTACTGAGATGCAGTGAGTGTTGTGTTTCTGTAGTCATCAGAAAATATACCTGCAAGCTGCCCGAGTGAACTTCTTGAAGCTCTTTATAGCTGCTATATGCAGAAGCTAGATCCACAGGGAAAATCAACAAATCTTACATAGAGGTAGGGTGGGTAGCCAAGCAAACATGTTTTCGGACTTGGATGTGTTTGCACTTTTGAAGACTGTGTAACATTAATGAACATTTTTATTCAATCTTTGTTAAGTTAGGTTTATGCCAGACTAACCTGGCTTGCAGGGTTTTAGTTTCACTTAGTGTCTCTGAGCTTACTAGTGAAGCCTGTCTGGGAACATCAGTTTCGTGCTAATTGATTTAATTTTTGGTTCCAAAATCAGTGTCGGGCACTAGTCTGAATATAAGAAGGCTACTTCTGAGTTTGAGCAAACCTTACACAAACATGAAGGCTGATATATGCTGACACCAGCATGCATTGAAACATTAAATTGTTTCTGGAAGGTGTGTGATTTTAAAGAGATCACTTCATATATGTTAAGCCGTGTGGAAAAATGGATGAGGGCTATATCTGGAATATATCAAATAATATATATTATCTTGTGTAACAGTCTGTTGAGACACTTGAAAATCACAGAAGTACTGCCCAAAGAATAAGAAAAAGCAGATGAAAAGAAGTGAATAGCCGGCTGATATGTATTTCAAGTGGGTTATAAAGCCTTTATTTATGGCAGGAAGTTGAGCTTCTTCAAAAGGTATATGCTTATCTAATGAGTGATATAAAGATCCTGGAAAGTGACCTCTGTTTGTACCAGCTTCCAACTTGTGCTCTTTTTCTTCCTTTTCCTGGATGAGCTTCCTTTCCACTTTCAGCTTTTTAAAATGGTATTTCCTTTCCATAGCAATCCTTTTGCGTACAGTATTTGCAGTATTGCTCTGCAAAGGTAGGTGTTTATACAAATTAAGGCTAACCTGCTCACATTATGGATTATTCATCAATGCCATTAAAGTGAAAGTTTTGTAGTGGAAGAAGTCTAACAGCTGTTGTGTGCTGTGTGACTTGGGGGTGGGGAGAGGAATTGTTGCTCAGCCATAGACTCTTCTTATCTTTTTCATACTCTTGGAGTGTTTGTCTTGTTTTTCTTCCTGACAAGAAGATAATGACAATGTATAATTCCTGACAATGTATAATTGACAAGAGGGAAAGACTTCCTTGCAGGAGGATCGTTGTAATCAGATGTCATGTCCTTTTGTCCGTCCAGATGCTTTTGAGCAAGTATGGTCTGCATAGCAGGTTTCTTAGAGAGCTGGCCAGCCTTTGCAGTGGTGGTGTCACTCCATGGTGTTAAACTGAGACACTTAAGCCAAGGTTGAACTTTTGACACATCAGTTACAGATGGCTTAAGAAGCTCTTCACCATTACTTGCTATTCCTGTACATCTCTGGACGGGCAGCTGAGCTGTATTCACAGCAGTGAAATTACAGCTTTTGTTGGCTTTTTTTTTTTTTTTGTCCCTCTTTACTACAGGGTCATGGGGAGCGTTGTTACTTGTGGCTCGGAGAAGTTCTGGACTAGCCTATGTATGTTACCCTTATTCAACTGTGATTTCAGCATGCTGATTTTGAAGATCAAGCTCAATAGCCTGTGCTTCTACTATACAGATATTTTTGGTGGTGAAGTGGAGCAGTTGAAAGTTTAAAATCATAAAAGCCAGTAACAAAACATTATTTTACTGTTGCATTGATTGTTACAAAAAGATTTTGGAAGACACCCCCTCCCTCAAGTAGCCGATGAGTTATTGATTTTGTTCTCCCTTTTCTTGTCTCAAGCTCTAGAAGCAAGAAGAGGGTGGAGTCCACTTTTCCTCCCATTTTTTTTCCCCCCTCCTGTCTGTTTCTTTGAACATAATTTGGTTGGGTGTAGAGGAGGGCGTTGGGAAGAGGAGTTAGTTTCTCTCTGAAGGAGTAGAGTTGCTACTCAGAGTGTTTCACAGGTGTCGCCCTTATGTGTGATGGCACAGGGGAGAGGTTTGCTCAATTGGAGCTTTCCTGTTTCAGTTAAACCTGTATGCTGTGTTAGATGTAATAAGAGGTGTTTTGATTCTGCCTTGGTGTTCAGGTGCTCGTGCAGGAAGTGACTAATACAGCTGGGCATGTAGGGCTGAACTAAAGAGACCAGAAAGAAAATGGACTTTATTTAAGAAAGAGCAGCCGACATGACCCAATTTAGACAACATGTCACATGGCAGTAAGGAATTTAGTCTTGCTTTTACTCTAGCATAGTATTGCCTCAAGTGCAATAGCCTGTGGGGTTTAGGATTTGGAGAAGTTCTCTGTATATTGTCATGTCTTGGGTTGTACCACAGATCCATTAATTGTGCTAATACTATGTGTTGCAAACCCAGGCAAACAAGAAACTGCTCATAGCTTTTTCTGTTAAACTGGAAGAATACATAATTAGGGTAGCTTATCAATCTTAGCTGTCCTATAGTGACCACAGTGGAAAACACTTGGATTCATGCTTGCTTGTAACTCCAGTTTAAACTATCTTAAATATCCAATTTTCTCCAAAAAGTTGAGGCAAAGCTGGTGGGTTTTGGTATGGTTTCATCTGAAATTAGTTGTAAACTTGTAAAAATCTAAAAATCCTGTTCTCTTGAGAACTGTAAATTGTTGAAATTTCCTTGAACCTGTAAATAATGTGTCAAATGACACTGACTACTGTAACAATGCAAATATTTATGATGATAACTAAACCTTCACACTGAAGTTAAATTAAAGATCATTCCATGAAAGAGGAAGTATATATATTTTGCATAGCTTCATTGATTTTTTTTTTTTTTTTTTTTTTTTTATATTTGGACTTTTGCTGTTAGTGTCCTTTTGAATTTTCACACTGCAGGAAATACTCCTGGAATATGGGCAGAATTCTGATGCTTCCAACTTAGTGGCAGTTAAATAAAACAGACCCCAGTCTCTTCGCATGGACTTTCCACTCCATTTTTTTAATTTTTTTTTTTTTTGGTTGGTTGATTTTGTGGGGTTTGGTTGGGTTTTTTTGGGTGGTTTGGTTTGGTTTTGTTTTGTTTTGTTTTTTTTTCCTTTCCACTTTTTCTAGTTAGATCTCTTGAGCAGTTTATGCTGGTTGGCCAGGATTCCTTTGGTATACTGCACTCAGATTTGTGGCTCAACAGGTTTTTACTTTCCAAGGGACTCTTAAATGTACTTCTGTTGCACAGCAGTCAATACTGTGTATGCAGTTTGTCTAGTCCCTTATAGGATGTGAATCCACTACCTTCTATCATAAGATGTGTATTTGCTTTCATAGCTAAGGAGGAAAATTGTTAATGTCCCTTACAAGTTCAGGAAGTGCATATTTATTTTTTTTTTACTTAAGTATTCTCATGTATCACAATTGCAATTTATTATCTGCTGTTAGAACAGATCTTGGTTTCTTCCAAATGGAAATGCTCCATCCCAGTTGAATCTGTGGGGAAGATCCTAATAAAAAGTTGTTTTGGATGCCTCACAGAGTGAACTTTAGAGAAACCCACTTGTGTTGTTATTCCTGCCAGTATATTGAAATATATTAAGGCTATTTCACTACAAATTTTTAGTGCTTCAGTGATTGAGTGGGAAACTCAGTATTGCAGTATGTCTGTCTTTGTGTTCGTAAACATTATACACAGGGAATCAAATGATACATAGTGAAAAACTTCAGTTAAACATGCAGTTAAACATTTTTTCATTGGCTCGTTTAACTCTTTAGTAATGCTGCCAGCATCAAGCTGTCTCAGTCTTGTGAGACTTGAGCAAGATTCACTTTTTGTCCATCCTGGGTATTTTAGACCCCTGTAATATCCTGTGATGGCACTTCCTGTGTGTGTACATGTTCCTTTACTGCTGGCCAGGAGGAGTGGGTGAACCAAAATGCAGCAAGCACAGCAGGATGGGGTGGCAGAAGAATGAAGTCAAATGGGACAGAAAGCCTTGTTTCTGGATGCAGTGCCACAACGTGGTAGCTGAAGGCAGTCTGCATACCCATGGCAGTCCTCTCAGGCTTCTGATGTGGAGGATGAAGGCTAACCAGGGCTAGCTTAGCGAAGGATAAGAACAATTTGGTGTGAGGAGGCCTGGTGCAGAAGGACCAGAGGAGATGTGGGAAGCTGGGGAGGGGAGAGACAAGGTATCTGCTAGCTGCAGCAGGCTGCCTGCAGGCTGCAGGGATCTGCTTGCTGTCTGCATTTCCTCTGCCTAGGATGAAATTTCTCCTAGGCAAATCTCTAGCAGCTGAAGAGCATAAAATAACTGCCTAGTCCGGCTAGTGAAGTGCAGATGTCAGGCTTTTTTCCTCTGTACATGACAGTCAACTTCCAGCTTACTGAAAGTGCATAGAAGCTGATACTCTTTCATACATATGGTTTTGAGGAGGATTATTGCAGCTTTCATGAATCTAGGGGCTATGAGATGAGAGAGGATAACACAATAATTAAGGTAGGAAAGCCACATTGTTTTGTTTTTGTGGTTTTGTTTTGTTTTGTTTTGTTTTTTTTCCTGGCAGTATTAGAACCTTCCAAGGTGATTCTAGCAAAGTCCCCTAATTTAGACTTTTCACAGATGGCCACTTATTGCAGTGACTCAGTTTATGAACTCACCTTTGGTGGGCAGAGTCTCTAGGAGCTGTGCTTTGTGGTAAATCAGTGACGTTAGGAAAAAGACATTCTTATTTGCAAGACATTCATACGTTGTAATGAAAAATGAAAAGCTTTCTTTAGAGATTTAGTGCGCAGAAATTGCTGAGGTTGCACATTTACAAAATTGCTTTTAAGATCTCTGTTTTATCACTCTTTCTTTGTGGTGAAAGACTTGCTAACCTGTTCTGTCTTACTTACAACAGTCTTGTAAATGAGAAATCAAACAGAACTGCAACTTGCACTTAGTTTTAATGATAGCCATTTGTACTTTGGAGACTTGGCACACAATGTACAGAGTAAGCTCTGGTGCGGGTTTTTTTTTTCCTGATTTTAATGGTATTTGCTGTTTTCCTGATGTATATAATTTTGTAAAACTACCTCCTATATAAGTTGTTTATTGTGCAAAACTCACATCATTGTTCTGCATGTGAAAGCATGAGATGTAACTGGTCATTTGGGTGAATCATTGATCAGCTGGAAGTCTGCAGCACTCTTATGTATGGTTTAAGTAGAATAGAAGTCTTTTCTTTAGTCTTCTACAAGTCTTAGCATACTTACATAAAAATGCCTGTATTGGACATGTATTTCAGTAGAGGTTGAAGGCAGACTCCAGAGACCTCATTATTAAAAATGGCTTTATAATTAGGATACCATATATATCACAATACAACAAAGGATAGTTTTTCCTTTAATAAAAGATGTTTCATTAAATCTAATTGATTTCATAAAATGTTCTTAAACTTTCCCTTGACACTGTCTTATCATTGCTTGAAAGTGACTTAAGCATTTAAGTGTAAGCATCCTTTTGCTTTTTCAGATTTCTCATTTTTACCCAAGTGACCCAATTTTAAAAGATTAATACAGTTTTTAAGAGATATGTTTAGCTGCTTTTTTTCTTGCTGTTTGCATAAATTACTCCATCCACAAATTAAGTTTGACAAAAAAAATTAGTCTTCTGTACATTCTTTCAGCTGTTTCACCTATATCGTCTTCAATTTGTGTAGGCAATACATAGCATATGGGAGGGAGCAAAGTCAAAGAGTGGCTTTTATTCAGTTAACCACTGAATTTCAGACATGTCATCTTAATGTTAGTATCATTAGTTATTTGGTATGGAAGAAGTCTAGTGTTTGTAGGAAATGGAGTTGCACAGCTACACAGTGGGATGTCAGCTGATCATATAGGGCAGGTAGGAGCACCAGGGACTAGCTCTGCTATTGTTCCCTGTCCAGTTGGGAATAAGAGGGTAGGAAGGTCACAGAGCCTGATCTCTTGCTGCTGAGGAAAGTGCTGAGACTTGATTTAACGAGTGCTAGAAATCTTGACCATTGGGGAAAGTCCCTTATTGGGACTGTCAGCCTGGTTTTCTGTCCTTCTGGTGCTGCCAGAAATTCACAGCTTTTATGATATGTCTGGTTCAAATGTTATTGCATTTTGGGATGGTGATATGGAGTCGAAAGTAGGCACACATGGACAAAAATTCCCAAATTGCTGAATTTACTAGGAAATTAACACAGCCTTGTTTGTTCTGATGCAGTGATGGTTTGATTGTTTTAGTAAAAATGTCAGTAGAACTCAGAACTCAGTTCTGCATGCCACCCATTTTCCTCAGTGCAGGAAGCATTTTGATGTCAATGCATAACAAAAGCATTGCTTATCTTGGTGTTTGGGTGTGCTTTCCAAACCACAGAAGTCACAAATACAAATATTACTCCCTTTATTTTTCACGGAAAATCAATATGCATTGGGGCAGTGTTTTTTCTGTGCAGCTCTCAGTAGCAGCTCCCACAGTTCGGTAGAGATGAAGGTTAAAAGGAGACTGCAAGTGTGAAGCATTCCCTGGATGAAAGTATGGGTCAGCAAGAGCAGTTCAGATGGTAGCCAGCTTGTGTATGTGTGTTACTGAAGTGGAAGAAAGTAAGTGGATTCAGAAATTTTCAGAGAAGACTTTTTATTCCCCTAATATGTGAGGCAAGAAGACATTATGTTCCAGGATGAAACTGCAAAAGAGAAAAGATGGGAGTTGTGGGAAAGGCAGGGACCTCCTAGGAAGGACTGAAATGGGTGCCACTTCTTTCTTTTGCCTGAATTTTCCCTTCTTGTTGTCATCTTATTCCGAAACAAGCTAGAGGAGGGGTGACTGCTTTCCCCTTTCCAAGGTGAACTACTGCAGCTAGCTAGGTCTCTACAGAAGCTTGTATTGGTGGCAAATGTTCATCAGTGATTGCTTAACTGTAAAGGGCATTTGCCATTTGCAGCTACTAGTTAGAATTATTTGCTTTTGAAAAATTATTGCTCTTGGAGTTATTTTTCTAAAAACAAGCAAAAAAAGCCCAAAAGAAACCACACAAAACAAAACACCAACCAAAACCAAAAAACCTTACCAAACAAAAAATAGTATTTGGATAGACAAGTCAGTGGTGTTTACTGTCATGTGGTGTGCTTTCATTTCAATGAAGATATCAGTAATGTACTAAATCAGATGCTTTTAAAAAAAGTTTTTGTCTCCTTGCTAACAAACATTCTATTTATTTTCTTGCCTTTGTCACAAAAGCTGTCAATCTTCTCCTTTTGGTCTTTCAAAATCTGGACTTGGAAAGATGTGTGTCCTTGTGTACAACCTCTCTCAAATGTTCTCTGTTACCATGCTTTGTAATGATTCTTTTCTCCTCCTGTGCTGCTTCAGTTCCTCTCTCCCATTGAGGACTATATTCTTTGGAAATAATTAATGAAACTAGAATTTCCTCAGCTAGTATTGAATTCAGTTACTCCTGGAGTCTGTGGTTTCAGAAGTGGAGATGGATATAGTTGACTTGATACCCTCACCTCACTTCACCTGCTCACTCCCTGGTTGCCCCGCTGCTGTCCTTACCAGTGTTAATGGTTTGAAAATACCGATACCTACTGGCAGGAAGAAAACTGCTTCTTTAAATACTCAGTGTAGCAACCCAATTTCTGGAGCCCTGCAACAATTTAATGCTGGCAGAAGTGATGCTTTAAGGTATCTAGTAAGCTTTTCATCACCTTACAAACCCTCACAGTCAGAAATCCTTTATTTTTGGTTTGGTTTAGTTAACTTTGGGGCAGGAGGGTTTAAACAAATTCGAAGTAATTTTGTTTGTAAATGGTGGTTTTCCTCTAATTGTAAACAGTTTTTTTCCTACCATAACCATTTTTAAGTTGGAGTCCCTAGAGGTGATATGTTTGCTGTTGGAACAGAACAAACAAATGTATTTAGTGAAAGTTCTTTGCAGTGTGTGTCAAGTTAATGATGTGTCCTGTTCATAGTTTATCTTCTATAATAATTGTTTTTTTCTAATAGTCAACTGATTCATAGTGTTTTGTAGCATGTGTAACAGTTGTTAGAGTTTTTCTTGCTTCTTGGTCTGAACTTGCAGAGGATACCTGTTAACTTAGTTGTTTCACTCCAAGTAATGCATTTCTTCATCTTAAAAAGCCTAGTTACTTCATAATTATTTCTTTGCTTTAGCTTGACTCTTCTGTCCTTCAGGGAGAGATCTGAGAGGAGAGCAGAAATAGTGCCAACAGAAATGTAGGAAGTGTGAAAACCATCTGAAAGGCCATGGGCAGATGCCAGATTCAGATCTGAAACTCAGTGAAGGATTTCCACGTATGCCATTGTGCATTTTAAGTGCTTGTACAGAATGGCAAAATATACATTAGTACTCATACACCTAATAATCACCTAGCTATGCCAAAATACAGGCTGCTTTCTGAAGAACTGTAATTCTAGGATATGGGTGTGGAAAACACTGATGCATGGACTTGCATGAAGAAGAGATCAGGTGCAGCTCTCCAACCCTGGTACTGTAGTTGCCATGAACCATTTTTACTGAGAGGAGCTGCTGAGCATATTTCAGGCTTGTAGCTTCCTAAAAGTAAACAAAGTTAATGTGAGAAGTACCTGAAGCTCTGAAGGTGTAGATTGACATGGCAGGTAAGACGAGTCGTGGCCAGCTACCTCTGAGTCTCTCTCCTTGGCTCTGCATTTCCCACTTTTGAGTTGTGAACTAGTGATCGTATGTCACTTGTGATCGTAATTCAGCTGTCTGATCAATTGGAAAGCTAATTTAAAAACACTTTCGTCTCCTGTTAGCCTGCTGAAGCTTCTCTCCTTGCAGCCTTTTGATCGCTGTGTAAAGCAGAGAGGGAGAAGGGAAAGCTATTTTGACTTCTTCCATAACTTTTTAGCCATTAGGCAGCGTGCAGTCTGAGGTAATGGTAGTCTTGACTGTCTGTGACCTGATAGAATGGGTGAAGGGGTTTGAGACCTGGGGAGGGATACCTGGACCAACTGATCCAGCTGTTTGGCTGGATTTGCACCTCAAATCTTTCAGGCCTGTGTAGGTGTTTGATCACATGCCTGGAGATAGAGGGCTTAAACTCCCAATGGTGCAGGGTAAGCCTGCCATAGCATCCAGGAAGTCTGTGTAGATAAAAATTGTCCTTAGTCTTTTATTTCAGCCCAGTCTGTTTAACCAGCCAAAAATGATGGTTGCAAGGAGCTGAATTCAGTGATTACAACAGTTACTTCCACCTTTCTTTTCGTATTCAGCACTTGCTGGGACTGTGATTATCCTCAAAGAAGTGAAAGTGATTAAAAACATGATAAGGCAGGTGGAAAGGCAGACTTACTTTACCTTGTGGTTTTGTTTGGTTTTGTTTTTTTTTTTTTTTTCTCCTACATGCAAGTATTTCCACAGCCTTATCAGATCACAGCACTATTTTTGCAACATTTGAATCTCTTCTTCACTGTTAACACTGAAAATTTAACCAGGAGTCTAACCTGAGGCATTTTCACTTACTCTGCCTCACAGCAAAAGCAGGCTGTCAGAGCCTGCATTGCAACAGGTTTGTCAAACCCATATCTATGTTTCAAACTAATAAAGGGTTTGTAATAAAGGTCATATTATATTGTTATGCTTTTTTTTTTTAAACATAGGTCTACATGTACAAACAGCAGATGAATTAGTGTTTTTTGGATTGTGTTATTTTTTGTTGTGTTTTTGTTTTGTTTTTTGAAGAGAATTTGGAACAAATGGGAAGTTGTAATGTCTCCTGTTGTGGCAAGCCTGATGTAAAAATGAGTATTTTCACAGCCTTAATCAGCTGATAGAACTACCTCTATGAATTCAGATGAGCTTGCTTCACGTTTTCTTTGCTTTGTGAAAAAGTGGCATGCAGAATATGTTGTTCTGAACACAGTTACGGTGTGTTTTTCCTGGTGTAGAACATCTGCGTTGTCTGCTTCCCCCTTTGTTTTGCTATTTGCTATCATTTTGTGATGTTGTAAAGGTTCTAGCTGCTTGTGACAAGCAATGTCTGCAGCAATCAATACACAAAATGCTTTCAGTTAAAGTGAAGGCTGACTGCTTCAGTTGGGGCACAATTCTGGCAGGCTCTCCAGGAGACTGACCTGACAGTGTAACAATCCTCAAATTACAACCAGAGTTTTATCAGGAGAATTAACTCTGACAATTTGGCTGTTAAATACGCTGTTTAGAAATAACTGCATGCTAGATGAGCGCAGTTCTACTGAATTAGATTAGTTTTCCTGAGGTGTCTTACGTAACTTTAACTGTTTGATGACGGGTAGTTTGCTCCTACCTGGGGTGATGCTTCTGTTTCACTTTCGCTTCTGCGATTACATATCAAAACCATGGCTTAAGCTTTTGCCTCAGCTCCCTGGGAAAGCTGTGCTATTTGCACTTCCTGATCTTGTGCCTTTGCTCCCGATTTACAAGTTTAAACTTAAATACATTGTGAGAAATAGCTTCAAAAAGGCATGAGAAGTTGGAGCTGTAGCGTATTATCTGAGGTTTGTCCAAATGATGGTATGTGGAAAGAAGCTTGGAAGTCCATTTTGCATTAGCCTTTTCAGGAAGTACTTGTCCCTGAAAATGAGTCGGTGTGCACGCCCCTCCTCTTGTCACTTTAGCTAAGTAGAAGTTACCAATTTGTTTCACTTTGTGGTAGCTTTAATAGTGTAGCTTTTCGCCAAAAGGAGCCTTGTTTGTTGTGGATAGATAGGTCCGGTAGGATGAGATAGGTTTCTTTTCAGGAAGCCAGAGCAAAATAACTATTTATAATTCAAATCTTTGCTGTTTTTTAACAGTATGATTTCATTTAAAAAATTCTTTAAATTACCTTGTTTGTGAGGGAAACCACATGATGGTGTTTTAATCTCATATATTCCACCTTGAATCTTAGAAATTAGGTATGCTACTATCATTCCTCAAAATCATCTGCCCGTTAAAAAATACTCTTCAGGCTTTCTTCTGCTTTTGCTTGCACCTGTTCAACTCTGCTCTTTCTATATTAAATCTATCAAGTAAAGAGGGCAAAATTTGGTTTCATGTCCAATAGCCAAGAAGGAAAATGTTACTAATACGTGCGTAAGAAAACTTGCCTACAACCTCAGATCTAAAGATATGGTAACTAAATAGTTGTAGGTAGCTTTCTTAAGGAAAGCAGGACTCTTTAAGAATACTAAGCACCATGAAATGTTTCTGTAGGTAAACAGTAAAATGTAACAGCAGCCATTGCTGGTGAAACCAAAGGTTTGATTAACTATATTATTCACTATACCAGCTGGGCTTATCTTTATTAGAGGCTTATTAATACTGATTACTGAATAGGTTTTGCAAATATATGGTGATTAGGGCCCTATTTTATTTGAAAGAGAATGCTGGTTGGCAAATGCAAACTCAGAAGCATTTTCCAGCTTTTATGTCTGGTTGGGATCCTGCCTATTAAACAGTAGAAGAACATAAGCAGTTATAAATTGTCACTGTTGTTGATGGATTTTGTTTGACTCCGCATGAATTATGAAGTGATGTTCCTCAGTGAAGATAGAGAGTCTGTATTTTTACTCTTCTGTAACTGCTTACAGGTGCTGTTTATCCATCTTTAAGAAAAGCAGGGGAAAGGGTTTGGTTGGTTGTAATGCTAATTACTGTTAGTAGTTAACAGTATTATTCCATTGGAATTGATCTGAGTCTGGATTAATCCTGTCTGAACCCAGTAGAAGTTGGAGTTTGATTGTTCAGGGCTTTCTGTTGTAAGTGGAGAAAACAGCTATGTGCCTTTTTAAGTATTGCTTCTGTAAGAGAGTAGCGTATACATAAAAACTCACCTGCTTGAGTAACTGAGCACAGCTTGGATTAATATGCTTAGTTAGAAAGGGAAAATAGGGGCTTTTTTTGCTTATTGTTTTCTGAGGTATTTAAATGAATTGCAGTAAATATTCACATGACTTTCCTGCTTTTGAGAAGTCGGGCATGTTTAAAGTGAGGGACGCTGCCCCATGGCAGGGGGAAGGCTGTGCCATGCCTGCATCCTGCATCCCATCCTATTTGACCTGTTCACTCCTCACTTTCCTTCAGCCTGGGCTCTTGCAATTTTTATGGCTTACCAAAGTACTTGTATGGGCAGGATAGATCCGGATTACGCTTGGCTGGTAACAAATTCAAACGCAGATGATGGTTTCTACAAGTCTTGTGCTGACAGAAGGAAGCAGGCTGTTCTCCTCTGAATGTAAGGCTATTGAGTAAAGAGTTAACTAATAGAATTTTATCTTCTTTATTTTACAGGAATCAGCTGTTTGAGTTGGCTTGTTTTAGCTCTGTGTTATTTAGCTGTGACGTTTTTATTCCTGATGCATGAAGCCAAACAAACCATTACCTTACAGAGGTCTTGCTTCTTTGTTACTTGTATTTCCTAATGCTGCTGAGCCCCAGCCAGTGGGTTCACTGCTGAGATGGCAGGGTTATTTGAACATAATCATGGTATGCACATGGTCTCCCTGCCCTTACTTCCTCTCTGTAATCCCTTCCTGCACCTGCTTGTCTTTACTGTGGTCTTTTGGTCCCATCGCGAGGCAGGCACAATTGCTTCTGTTTTCTACCCCAAAAAGTGCAGGTATGCAGCTCAGTCTACTGTCCTCAGAGCTCTTTATTCATGAGCATCTTTGGGTCCTTTAGTGAAAGTGCTTTCTAAGGAATGGAAAAATTACCACATCCATACTTGGCTAGCATTGGTAATATGCACACCTGGACAAAATGAGAAAGCTCTTGTGCATTTCCTTGTTCCCTTTAATGCATGCTGAGAGACCTGTGGTTTTGGGTCAAATTTTTCCAAGGTTTGCAGTTTCTGCCACGCTTCCTCCCAGGTTACTTTCCTCCACTGGAATTTCCCCCTCCCTCTGCCCCCACACATGGCCTGGAAGGAGAGATGAAAGATCTTGATATCTTGCATGCTCCAGGGCTCCCAGAGATTGTGAAAGCTTTCTGCCAGCTACTGTCTAACTCTCCCTCCAACTCTGGCATATCTCTTTGTCAGAGAGTGTCTCAGCTCAGTCGGCAGCCACCCGGGTGTAGAAGCCCTGGTTTTGTCCTGCCATGGAACTAACCATTGCCTCTGCTGTGGGCTTTGGCTCACCATGGGTGCCAAAACAGAGCTGAGGAGGGAGCACATAACCTCCATATGTGCTGATGAAATGCACTAGGTTTGATGAGCAGGAGCAGGCAGGGGCATGAGTTAATGCAGCATAGTTTTTGTAAACACATTGCTGAGGTAAAATTATTTCCTTTTTTTAATTCACTTGGTCTAGAGAAAGTAACAGGAGATGAAAGGGTAGAGGAGAGGAGCTTATTCAGGTTGATAATTACTTGTTAATATTATGAAGAATTTTAATATTACTTTTTTTTCCTACAAGTAATTTTCTATGAATCCTATCCCTTTGAACAGATAAATAAAATCTGAATGTTCCTGTTAATATCAAATCCATGTGAGCAGGTTAACACCCAGTCCTGTGGAAGGAAGGAAAAAGGAGTAGAACTTCATATCAGCACATCGTCAAATCAGAAAGCAAATGAAGAGGTTTATAAGAAAAAAAGGTTTTGGTTGATCTTAGGTGTATTCTGAAGAATGTCTTGCTAGTTTATCCTCACAGGTTTTTTAGGAGACCCCTGTATGTACCTGTGGAGGTGAAAAGGAGTTTGAACGGGAAACACGCCGTGGTTTGGGGTTTAGCTCTGGGCTGTAGAGGCCAGTTTTGCCAGGGTTTTTTAAAGTTTTGGTTAGTTTCTGGGGCTGAAGCTGCTCTGGTTACTACCCATGCAGGAGGTGCTGGCTGTGGCCCTTGCTATTGTATGGTTGTAGCACCCCTGAGGATGTGGGTTTGTGTGAAGACCATTTTCGGGAGCGCACTTTGAGCGTTACAGGTGAAGCTGGAATATCAGCCTCTGGCTGAGATTGTGAAAACTGGATGAGCTATGAGAATTTAAATTGATGTTGCATTTAAATATGTTGTAAGGCATTCAGAAGACATGCTTTTGGAGCAGAAAGGTCAAACCTTTGATGTACTGATGGTGGCTGGATTGAAATTATTTAGGCTGTGATTCCCTCAAAAGCTTCTTGCTTTTCACTACCTTTTTCCTGAAGGATGAGATACTAACATATTCTCTGAAGGCCCTGAGGCTTTGCTTCTTTTTGTCTTTTTTTTTTTTTTAATGTTGACAATGTGATAGTTAACGCAAATCTCATTAACAGTGTGACTAGAAGAGGTGATGTCTGCTCAAGCCGACAGTGTTTGGGTCCAAGTAACTTCTCAGTGTCACACAGGAGGAACCACTATGTCATTGTCATGACTTTATCCAGATGTGTGGTACCAATGTGAGAGGAGAACAAAGCTGATCCTCGAAGGACATCCTGATGGACCCTTTCACTGTTGGTCTACGTGAGCTTGTGGCACAGAATCTGGTATTTTTTCATTTGGTGGAAGTCTCTGGTTGTACTTTTAATAATAATAAATGGCCATAATTTTAAATACAACTGAAAATGGATGAGTCGCAAATACGTATAGAAATTATTTGGCTTTTTTTGTCTCTGTATACCTGTCAGACATTGGTGCTGGAGATGTTAGATTTCTTGGGTTACTTTGAATCCGTGAAGTGAAGAAAAGTGGGATTTCTTTTTTTTTTTTTCCTTTTTTTCTCCTCTAGACATCTTAAAGGTGCTGTTGACATTTGCTACCTTCTTTGAATTGCCTCAGTCACCTTCCTTATAATCCACTGACTACGAAGAAAGACTGGCCATTCTAGTTGTTCTGATGGTTACTCAGGTATTTCCTGATAGAGCAGAAAATATGAATTAAAACTAAAGAAAAAAAAACCCCACAAAACCCCAAAACTAACAAACACTCCCCCTGTCTCCTCCACCCCAGTTATTAATGAAGTGCCAGCATGCAGGAGATCCTCATGATTTTGAGCTCTTTCTTGGATCCTTTTGAGGCCAGAAATATATGGGCTAGTGAAGCCCTTTACCCCTGAGCAGGAGAGTGATGGCTTTTGACTAGGACAAATTTTCAGGAGGTGGCTGGCAGAGGAGACAACTCTGGTGGGGCAACTTAATGTGAAAGAGGTTCAGAAAGTAATTTATTGCAAGTCTGCTGTATTGAGAAATGAATTAAAGGGGAAATAAAAGTGAAAAATACCCATAGAGTATGGTTTGTGAAGTAATACACAACAGGCAAAAGCTTGTGTGAAGACGGCCAGTGGAGGAGGTGCCACACAAGAAAGCCAGTCTGTTTTCTTGTTTGGTGATGCAGCTTAAGAAGTCCTTAATCTAATTTTTGTTAGTTCTAGTTGTTCATTCTTGCTTGTCTTGCAGCACTGTTTGACGGTAAGGAGGAAGGATGAATGGACTGAAAAAGAGAATCTGTTTCATAGGATTTTTTTCTTTTTTTTTTGAAGTCAGTATTCAAACCACAAAAACAGTCACAGAACCACAACCTTAAAGGCAGGTGCAGAATGCCTAGTAAAAGTTTGCACTGACTTTGGTTTGCACTTGTTGGGTCATGTCTACTTAGATTTTACCTGGTTAGCACCTACCACTGTGGAATCCTGAACCATGGTAAGCCCTTCAGGTATTTTCTATGGGGCTTGTTTGTTTTTAGAAAACAAATTCAAAGTTATGTTCTGTGCTTGCCAAACCTACAAGAAAAGTAATTTTTGCTGGTAAGTTGCAGATCAGTGAAGAATTAAAGAGCAATGCTTCCAATAAACTAGAGAGCAATGGGATTTTGCCTTAAATAAAGGGAACTTTAATTCGTTTGTTTCTTCCCTTGTAGAATATGAAGGTCCTGTAGACAGGACCATCCCTTCACGTGCATCTGTGCATTTCCAAAATACTTTTTTATTTATGTATAAGTAACATCCTTGGTCGTTTACAGGAAGCATTTGATGCACTGGTAGAAATCGAATTTCCCTACAGAGGTGAAGATTAGACATGGCACTGTTCACTTTCAACATTAATGTGTGAGAATTAAGAAAAATTCAGCATGTGCATCTCTGAACTAAGAGTAAAGTTTCAGTTAAAAAAAAAAAAAAGGCTCATTTGTGTTAAACTAGAATGGCCGCTTCTTTAAGGAGTGTAGCTGTAGTACAGCTGCCCAAGTACAGCCTGCAGAGGTTACATTACATCTAGCTTGGGCCAGGCTAAATGACAGGTATAAATCATTGCTTCTCTGGTGTAGTTTGAACTTTGTTTTCTGTGTAGCTAACAAAGATTTCCACTAAAGAAAGCTCAGGGGGGAGAAGGAATTTTCTGACTTAAAGTACCATGCCATCTGTTTGTGTTTTCCGTAGCTGGTACTGCTGCATTTTGGGGCAGTAAGGGGACTGGTGTAGAGTTTGGTGTGTGTGTCTCCATGCCCTCCCACCCTCTATTTGCCAAATAAAATGTCAAGCACTGGGGGGATGAGGAGTGTGTACACATTGCTCTCCTGGTAGTTTGAATGTTCCCTTTCTGTAGAGTGAAAGTCACAAGAGCCTGCTTCTTCTGTATGAATTGGAAGCAGACCTAGCCCCTTCTGAGATGCTTTACAGAATTGAAGCGTATTTCAGCATAAGAACTGGATGCTGCCTGACATTTAACACCATACTGCAGCTCAGCTGCTTTTAGACATATCTGAGTTGTTCCTCATGCTGTGAAAATATACCATGCTGTTTTGTGTACTGACAGTTCTGAACTTCTAAATACACAGTGGTATTTTGAAATTCAAAGACTTCTTGAAACTCAGGGGTTTGACATTGTGATAAGCTGATACTAAAGGACAAGGCTGTTCAAAATAATAATTAAAAAAAAATGTGGAAAAGAAGAAACCCAGTTATTTTACCCATGTTGTATTTTTGGTGTGTTCTTTTTTTCTTTCATTCAGTAGCACCTCCTGGGTCTGCAGCAGCAGGTAGCCTAAGAGGCTACCTCTAAAGCTGTACTTAAATCAGTTGCTGATGCTAGGGCCCAAACAAAGATGGACTGTTTTAGTAAGACAAGGCTCCATTGAAGTTACTGCTAATAAGCAACTCAGCTCTGTTCACTTCAGTCCCATTCAAAACACAGGAAAAGGATCAATCTATGCCAGACTTGAAAGGCTGAAACTATTACAGAGGATAAAAATGATTTACTTCAAGCAGGCGTAAAACACATTTTCAAAATAAACACTGAAACCACACTTGACTTTTACCACATATATTAATCATAATCTGTGTGGGCATGAAATATAGAAAGTGTTCAGCTTTGTATTCCTTCATTTATAAATGCAGGTTTGTTCTAACTAGCATTTAACGTAAGCAGTGCTTCTTAAGCGCCAGCTTAGATGCCAGATACAATGTGCCTTCTCCCTGTGAGGTGTTACTCCATTGTAGCTTAGTTTACTCTTAGCAAAAGGGCTTGCCTTATAGTATTTCCTTAATGCTTGAAAACCCCCAAACCCCTGAAGTAGTCATAGCTGGGATTAATGTGAGTTTGGTTTTAAATTGTTGTACCTACACTTTTTTAAAAGAAGCAGTAGTTAAATAGCTTTTGATACTTCTGTAGCAAATTGCTTTCTTGGTTTACTATGTTTAAGTGCTGTAGTGCTAAACTGATCATCTATTGCTTTATAAGCACAGCTCTTAAAGTACTGGGTGAGCCGTCTGACAAAAGTCACTCTAGTGATGTCATATGCTTGAGTTCAGTGTTCACATGCTGCTACAGGTGAAATAGTGTCCTACAGGTATAAAATGTGGACGCTCCCCAGCATATAGTTACATAGCTTGTGGAGTTTTGTTTGTTGTCTCGTTTGTGGGTTTTTTTGGTTTTGGTTTGTGTGGTTTTTTTGGTTTTTGTTTTTTTTTTTTTTTTTTGTTTCGCTTGCTTTGTGGTGGAATTTGGGAGGTTTTTTTGGGGGCGCATGATGGAGGTAACACCATAATACCTTTGCGTAATACTCCTGTACTTACATTGGTCCATGTAAAAGCCAAACTGTTTGAGCCTGGCCTTGTTTGCACATGGTAGAGCTCTGCTCACCTTTTAGAGCTGGAAATTAAATTTGGGAAAGTTCTCTCCTCAAAATAGAGCTGCCAAAAAATTGCTGGGGGAGCTGCCTCTCCTCTGCTCTGCAGGAAGATCTACCTCCATCTTCACCTGCCTGCATCCTGAACTGAGGCTGCTCAGGGCACCGCAGCAGTGATAGCTTGTTGAGATGTTTTGCCACTGTGCTCTGGTCTGGGGTGGGCTGCCACCATCCGCACCCTGTTTTTCTCTCTTTATTCTGCTTAAGTTTACCTTTGTCCTCTCAGCAATGTAGGTAATGCAATTGGATTTTTTTTTTTAAGTCAGATGAACCTTGAGTTTTACACCATTTTTTGACTCTTCTAATCCTTTGGCTCCTGACTAGATTAATTATCATTCAGTCAGAGCCCACATGGTTGCACTGCTGAGGTAGCAATGACAGGGTTCTGTTATGTTTTCGGTTTGGTTTTTTTTTTCCTCTCCTGCTTTCTTACCTGAAATATAGCAGTAGTGAGGTCTCTGACGTGTCTTCTGGTACCATTATGCAGCAGCGAGATCTGCATCCAAACCTGAGGTATTCCTATCACATTTAGTGTATTGTTTGGCAGATTCCCATGATGGAGTATGTTAAGAGAATAAGCAGTCCACGGAGATCAAACTTGCCAACCTTGAAACAGTAATTCCTAGAAAGAGGTGCTGATAGCACCATGGAACCCCTTTTTCTCTGCACAAAGATGCTCTGTAAGGAAGGAGTTGGGCTGATGGTCAGCTCCGCTTGTGCAGTCAGCATTTCATTCAATATTACTTGAGGCAGACAAAAAAATGCTCAGTCTGGGTCCTTGCAGACTCAAAATCCAGCACGGTTTGTTAGCTTGGGCTCAGTGCCAAGCAAATGCAACTCTGCAGCTCCCAGACCAAGTAGGATCTGCTGTTTTGGCATGGAGTCCCAGCTGTTAACAGTCCCAGCCTGCCAAGCGTGAAGGGTGCAGACCTGGGTCTAGCACTGTGCTCAGATAAGGGAACTCTCAAAAGGCATTGTGGGTATCTGACCATATGGATCAGGGACCATCAGGGCTCATTAAATCAACAACAGTTTCGGCCCTGTTAACCTTGAGCTTGCGTCTGTGCATGGTCTTTTTTAAGGTTGGGGTTGTTTTTAGTTTGGGGTGATTGTTTTTTAAACTCTGAGATCTGAGGAAATTTATTAGCTTGGTCAGCCCCAGGCTCAGCTGCCACTTTATGTGCATGCAGCATAGCATGTAGGGAGCTTCTTGGAAGCAGACTGCAGAGACACTGAGGTTGCTGAGCAGGAACCAGTTCAGAGCTAGCGCACTGAGTCAGAGCTGCTAGTCTGATGATCTTAAATTGACTTTTATTTCTCTGAGCTGTGATTCCCAGCATGTTTTGCAGTGAAACAGTATACATGTGTTTCCATTGCCTGCTTCCTCACAGCCTATGTGAGCCATGGTAGTGGAGTACTGACCATTACACCCAGAGCATGGAGTACTAGATGGCTGTTGCTAGTTAAGACTTGTGTATTGGTTTTACTATGGTGCATACACTGAGATCATATATTTAATAACTGCAGTTGTCACGAGGTAATTATCTTTTCAGTTTGGATTTGAAAATACTGTTTGGAAAAACTGCAGTGTGCTTGGACTAAGTCAAAATGATTTTAAGATGATATGCTTGATAATCTGTGGATTGTTACAGTACTTGAAATTAAGTTTTCTCACAGAATTCAGAAATACTTGCTTAACTTTGCCAAGCAAAAGATCTTTCAGCTTTTCTGGGTTTTTTCATATGCAGGTGCAGCTGGGACAAGTGGATATAAAATGCCCAATCACAGAATGCAGTGAGCACCTGGATGAAACAACTGTCCTCTATAACCTGCCCCATGATGACATCATCAAGTACAAATATTTCCTGGAACTCAGCCGCATTGACTCCAGCACCAAGCCATGCCCTCAGTGCAAGCACTTTACAACCTTCCGGAGGAGAGGCCACATTCCTACCCCTGCCAAATTGGAGAACAAATACAAAGTGAGCATGCTTGCCAAGCCTTGTGTTAGATGGCACCGCAGAAGTAGGGCAGCATTTCGTGGGCATTAAAAGAGCTTTCTTGCATCACTGGGGTTACATGCAAGCTGTGATCCGGAATATGAATCTGTAGTACATCACTGATTAACTACTTAATAGATTTCTAACAGTTCAAGCAGTGGAACTTCAGCTTTTATTTCTTGGGCAGGTGGTGTCATTTTATCCTGGCACACATGTCAAATTAAAGATTGTTCTCTCTCTCACATGCAGACAGTATGGTCATCATCAGAAGAGGCTGGGGAAGGGAAGTTATCACTGTATCTGGTAATTTTAGACACACAACTCTAGCAAAGATAAGTTTTTCCTGAATCTCTGGGCAGATGATTCTGGGCATTTATGGTGTTGGTTTGTTCCTTCCTTAGAAATAGAGCTGTTGTCTGGCCTGCTTCCTGGTTTTATTTTCTTCAGTCCCTTACCAGAGGTTATGCATTACTGTAGTCTCATCACTTACCTATTTTTCAAGTTTTCTGTATCGCTAAAAAACCCAAACTAACAAAAACAAAACAAAAAAAAAAACAAAACAAAAAAACAAAAAACCAAAAAAACAAAACAAAAAAAACCACATTTATGGCATTTCTTTTAGTAGATTTTCTCCTACTATGATTTCGGTCAAAGATTAAAAAGCAAGAGATTATAGTTAGAAGAAGCTTTAAGCTGCTGAAGGTCCGTCTCAGTTCCACAAGGCAACAGTTCTGTCTGCAGCATTGTGCTCTCTAGTTATTATATTTTCCATCTGGTTACTAGATTTGTTGTGTTTAATTTCACGATTGAGCTGTCCTTTCCTGGACGAACCAGTTCCCCTCAGTAGGAGTTCAGATAACTGTTTAGATAGATAGCCCTAATTACACAGCTTAAGATTCAGCCCAGTATGGAGATTAAAATGTAGAAGGTTGTATATCCAGTGGAATTGAAACCTTGGTAAAGCTAACTCTGAGTCATGAGCTACTGATGTGTGTCTGCACTACATGAATTGCGTGCTGTGCTGTCTGCTGAACTCAACAGTTTCACTTTTTTGGCATCTTACATGGAGACAAAGAAATGCCCACAGCCATTCTCCTTCACCCATCCACTTAGCATTCCCTCAGATGTAGACAGGGTGTAGAGTCCAGGATAGATCAGAGGTGGTAATATTCCAGCAGCAACATTTCTTAACGTGCCAGAAGCTGTTACTGTCCCACCAATGTGGATCATATGTGATCTGGTGCAGCCTATCATGGGTATGCCAACTTTAAGAACATTCCTCAAAGTGCAAAATGTGGTGTTCTTCCCACCAGTGCTCCTTTGTGAGTTAAAATGCTGTAGTTAAAATGTTTCCACTGCTTCCCTGCAAATCATAAGCAGAAGAAATGGGAAGCTGTGTGATGCATGAAATAGTGCAAGCTAGAAGCAGTTCCCTGGTCCTGCGGTGGTGCATTATGTGTAGCTCTGATCTGCAGAGCTCAGGTCTCCTGGGAAAAGGCTCTGGCAAAATGTGTCCTTTGAGCTGTGTGCAGGTGTTGCCTGGAAGAATGTCTAGTTGGTGCTGGTCATAAATATAATTAGGAAAGTGGTAACAAACAGTGTTGGATGATCACAGTCCAGTGCTTCAGCCTACTCCCTAATCCTGTTTTCTGGCATAGATACAGTTCTAGTGACTTATTCTAAGCTTAGCACAAGGAAAAGTTTTACTGCAGGGATAAGGTTTAAAAAGAGGACTATATATGAGATTGTGCATATGTGAATAATTACGTACATAGGGACCATTATTATCTCTGTTTCCTTAGGTTCTCATGTGACTGCTTGTATGTGTTTTGTCTGTACCTTGAATTATAGGCTCCTTGGATGTAAAGACTCTTCTGCGTATAGCATAGAAGACATTTGACTTGAGAGTATGAGACTCAAGCATTCACATACAAACAATATAAACAGCAATTGCACCAGATGAATTCTGCACCAGCACTGAAAGTGCTGCCTTCAGAAGAACTGAGTCATGCGTGGGGAAAGTTTATGCTCAAGCCTACCATTAAGATCACTGTGCATGAGCGCTCAGTGCCAGCATGCTTGCTCTCCTATATACTGCAACAAGAAAATACTGTAAAATCCAAGTGTACATTTGGACAGATACTTCAGAAATGTTTTTAAGGCATTCCTAAAATTGATACTCTGTATGAATTATAAATACCATCTAAATGAAAAAAGGTAGCAAACTTTAGGTAGATTAATTTTCCTTACTATAGCTAGTTTATGTCAGCTGAATGGATCTAAGCCCAGTAGTTCAGATAGCTGCTGCTGTTTTTCATTTTTGAGATCAAAGTGTTGGTGTGCTAAGCCTAGAGAGTTAGCTGGTACATATTTGTACATTTTTTTGAGGGGGTTGGTGTGGGACTTTTGGGTTTTTCCTCTAAGCTGTGGATTTCATCTCTTGTTTCAGTGTTAGGTCTTTGACTTGCTGCCTGTCCTGAAGAAGCAATTCTTGATTCTTGAACTGTTATTTCTGCCTTATCGACCTGTGAGGTTCATAATGAAGTTTCCTTGTTCATTTCTGTCAAGAGATACACATGACATAAGAAGGGCTTGAGTGCTTGGCTCTGGAAATCTAAATGTTGGTTTGTTTTTTTTTTTCAATGCAGTTGTGACATAAACTGTCTTCTGTTTGAACTACTCAAGAGTTTCTGAAGCTTGTTGCAGGTACATATTCCTACTAGTTCTAGAGCAGATATGCTGTGATAGAGGATCTGCGAAGTTTGTATCAGTTCCTGCTTTATAGATCAAATGTTAACCTTGAGGAGCAGATATCTGCCTTGAGCCTGGGTTCTGCCTTGAGCCTGAACTGCTTCGGACGTGGGTATTTGCTGTGCTCTCCTCCTTTGCCCTCAGCTGTTCATTCCTGCCAGCTTGCTTTTGCTCATGTTGATGTTTTGGTGTCACACTGGGAGCTGGATCAAAGATCAGGTCCAATGGGATACAAGATTTGTTTGTTTTGTTGTTGCTTATATTCAGCTGGTACAAGAGGGGGGATGGGTTGGTGACAAGGAGGAGGCAGCTGTTTTAGCAGGAGCCCATATTTATTTTGAAATGAAGTGGCTGTGTAGTTACAGCTAGTGATTGTAATTCATTGTAAACAGGTAGTTGCGTGATTAATTTGACCATCCTTTTATATAGCTAGCATTCCACTAAGCAGCAGAAAATCTCACACAGATTTTTTTGCAGTTTCAGACTCTCAAAATATTTCTAATGTACAGTCAGTTTTGCTGTCATCGTGTCACATAGAGCAGTGTTTTATGTTGAAGTTACCTACCAGTTTTGAAAGGTATTTTTGTGGAGGTGAGAAAAAGGATAGAACTGTTTGCAATAAAGCGGCTAGCTAACAAAATGGAAATTGTTAGCACCATTTGTCAGTTTTTCAGAAAGCTGAGAGCCAAAAGGGTTAGTACAAGAAGTTTTATAACCTTTTCTATTTCAGGGGCAACTGACTTTCAGGAGGCATAGAAGTTTGTGTATGTATCCACCCTCTCAATTCTGATTAACTGAAATAGAAGTTGTAAAATAAATAGAAAAATGTTTGTGTGAGAAAAAACATATCTGAGAAACCACTAAATGAATGCTTTGGGTTTTTTTCAGATATAGTTTGTTGGCTTTGCTGGACAAAAATATATTTTATCATTTTAAATTATATGTATATAGCATTTATTTGTCCTTTTGATGGTTTCATCCACTAATACTGAAGCATAAAACAAACCTTATTTTACTACTTTTCTTTCAGAAAAGCAGAGAAGGAATGGAGTAAGAATCTGAAAGAATGCTGTAATTGCCCTGTTGTGTCACACTGCATCCAAGTTTGAATAGGGTTAGGGGTTTGTTTTGCAGTCCCTAGTTCCAAGAAAAATAAGGTTCAGAAGTACTTAAAAGAACATAGCTTTTTTTGCCTGCTTAATGTATGTTCAGACAGTTTTGAACAACAGAGAAGTCAAGTGGGCTGTTCAAAAGGTAAAAGCTATGTACCAGTTCAGTTTTGAGTACAGCGCTGTTGGGTCTGGCAGATGGAAGAAGAAATTAGGAACTCCAAACCTGGTAGTGAAGTAGACAGTTCCCACTAGTTTACTTGAGCTAGTCAGGGCTATTTATGTTAATAAACATTATTCTGAATTCATGTGGTTACAGCCTCATCCTATATTTCAGTACTTTCTAACTAATGTATATGGAAACATCTGATATCAACGCATGTGTATGAAATTAAATATATATCCTGGTAGCTGCTATATTTCTTGAAATTATATACATGCTGTGATAGATAGATTTGCAATGAATTTGTGTCAAAGTTTCAACAAAAAACCCTAACCGAACACCCCCACAAAACTTATGTCTTAAATTATGTTGGCATTTTGTTTAAAAAAAAAAAAAAAAAAAAAAAGCTTTAATTTGCAGCTTCCCAGATCTGTTGGTTTGGGTTTGTGTTTGGTGGTTTTGGTTGGTGTTTTTTTTTTTTGTTTGATTTTGGGGTTTTTTTGTTTGGTTGGTTTGGTTTTGTGGTGTTTTTTTTTTGGGGGGAGGGGGGTTGGTTTTTTTTGTTTGACATTCGTGTTGTATGTTAAATATCTGAATATTGCAACTGATGAAAGCTTTCAGGTTATAGAACACTTAATTGTTGATGTTGCAAGCTCCATCTTTGGCTGTGGCATAACAAATACTGAGTAATACAATGTGATGCCTGCTATAATCTGTTTTCCCAGCAGTAGGTCACTGTGGCATGTGTTATTGAAAAATGTAAATTCAAAGCTCAGGAGAGGAGGGTGAAGATTTGGTAGGTTGGATTACTAGCACCTGCCCTGCCCATCTGGTGCATATTGGTTTCTAAAGTATAGTGGAAATGTAGATCGGTGCTCTGTGATAGTTTCTGTAGTAGCAACAAATATGCTGTTCTGTAGGTTCTTCAGAGAGGGATTTTATCTCTTTCCTGTTCAATTTTACATTAACATAATTTTTATTCCATTTTACATTAAGATAATTCATTTTTATTCAATTTTACATTAAGAGAATGCATCAAGCAGAGATGTAGGATAGTGTGTTTCCTTTGCTTAGCATATAGGTGGGTAGGCCAACAAATTAGAGAAAGGGCACTGATGATATTTTGTATTGCTTTTGGTTTTTGTTTATTTTCTTGGCCTTAGACATTGCTATATTTTCATGCAAAAAATAATAATACTTGTAATCCACACACTGCAGCTTTAATGTGTTATATTTTGCTACAAATGAGTTTCATTTGTTGTTCTTTCCTGGTTTTGTGCTGCCTGCCTGTGTCTTCAGTTACTTACTTCATTGATAGGAAGTACGTGATAAGTGCAGTTTTCAGTGTGAGGTATCTTACTGTGCTCCTTAGCAAAAATATCACCTATAGGAACCTGTATAAAGCATACCTATAGAAAGCAGTGAGTCATATTTGCACCTCGTACAGGGTACTAGAATTTTATCCATTTTAATATTGCAGCCTTTGAGTCTGCTTGATATGAAGGAAACACATGTATTCTAACACTTAAATTCATGTATGATATGGGTTTTTTTTATGAGGATAATGACTAGTAGATGGTAACTAAAATGTTATTGTGTTGTCATAAGAAGAAAACCGTTCGATGTCTTGATGCTGCTTCCCTGCTCTGCACTTTAGCTTATGCTCAAGCAAAGGATCCTGGAAGGGGGACATGCTGTCTTACGGATAGTGAGAAAATTATTAATTCTCTTGACCGTTACCTTTTATTCTTCTGCTTGCTGATCTGTAGATATGGATTGGCATAAAGAGGTAAGCTGAAGTGATGCATTGGGCGGCACATCATATAGTCCACTATTAAAGGTAAAATACTTGGTCAAACAGTGCTGCACAGACAGAGATACATCACTTTATACAAATGAAACTATAGCTGTTGCGCACTGCTGCAGTGCAAAAAAACCTGTTTGCTCTCTACAGATGAAGTTGAAGAGCCACTGAAAAGTGGGTCAGCTAGCATCATGTAAATGCTGAGCTTGATCTAGTTTGTCAATTAGGTTTTTAGTACGCAACATTAAAGACAAAAAACTAAATGCTAACCCTGGTGTCTGGAATTTGGGGAATAGTATTAAGGGCAGCAGATGTCTTAATTTCTCCATCATGCATCAGAGATCAGCTTTGTATTAGCACACGGATTGTGATGGATGTAGCAATTGCACATATAAATAGTAATTTTGGCTGCCCCTCAGCAAAAAGTAAAATACTAATTTATGGGAGATTGGAACACCTGCTTTGGACTCTCCCTGGAGCTGAGGCAGCATGCTACCAGTCAGGGTGTCTGAGCAGGGGGCACAGCAACTGGAAGGAGTGGGGACTGCTGAAATACATTTTGAGGGCTTCACATGTATCTCCACCCTAGGATGTAGTTTCTTGAGCAGCACCCCCCACACCATGCATGGCCAGCACAGACACATCAGTGGTTCACTGGTGAACTAGGTCTGGATACAGATACAATCAAAAAGCTTTATTTTTTGGCTTGCTGAATTCCGTAGTCCCATGCATCAGATGGTACAAAGCCAGGGCAGTGCTAGGCATGGTCTGCAATTGGAGCTGGTGAACAGGGCTCATCATTTGCATGAGATGTGCCCTCCCGTCTTTCAGGCTGAGACATTTTGGTGCCAAACACAGTAGAAGTTAAGATGTTGCAGGAGCCTAGATGTGCCTTTGTCTAACATGGCTTGTAGTTCTCGCTTTCCTTAGTCATGGTCCGGTTAGGAGGCCTATCTTAAGTCAGATAAGTACCTGCAGTGTGCCTCTTACTGTATATTTCTATAAGCACAACAGCTGCCATAGCTTTCCCAAAAAACTGCTGTGCTCTGGAGGAGGACATGATGATGATGGTACCTGTTTGATGCAATGATTTAAAACCCAGGGAGTGGGAAGAATGGATCCTTTCTTAATTTAGGAGCTTGGCTTGTGATCTGTAGCAAACGGGCTGTTTGGCACAGCCTCAGCTTGCCCTTGTGCAATCAGGACCGTTTCTAATATAAGTCTCATAACCCATCCTGGGCTGTGTAGAGACCCTTCACTCCCTGGTAATAGCCTTGGCAGTGAAGTTTTTTAACTAGAAGACTGAGATCCTCCGTGCTGAAAACTGGCTGCTAATTTTCACATGATCTAAAACATGTATCAGAGGCAACTCAGGAAGTTTCCTGGATTTTGCCTTTTGGCATCTAAGCTGCCTGGTGAATTCGGGAAGTTTAAACCAAGCTACTTATGCCTTGTTTGTTTGGGGCGTTTCCTGTATTTTCTCTCTTTTAAAAAGATAACAAGAAGTCAACTTCCACAACATCTTGTTTTTTAAAACAGACCCTTCAAAATATGTTAGACCTTTGCTGAGCAGCTGTTCTCTTAACTGAAGACCAGTGTTTTTAGAATGGGCTTTCCAGTTGGGTCAGCACCCAGCTTGCAAATGTGGTGTTTTCTCATTTGTACAGATCCAGTGTCCGTCTTGCCAATTTGTCTGGTGTTTCAAGTGCCACTCTCCCTGGCATGAAGGTGTTAACTGCAAAGAATACAAGAAGGGAGACAAGCTGTTGCGTCACTGGGCCAACGAAATTGAACACGGGCAGAGGAATGCCCAGAAATGTCCAAAATGCAAGGTGAGCTGTTCCCCCTTGGCTTGCAAGAAGTGACTTCAAACTGTTTAAATATGTATTTAAAGTATATATTGTAACTTCTGATTAGCATGAGAAATGGAATTCACACTTGAAGTGCGGATTTCTGTCAATTGAGAAAAACGGGTCGTATATTTAACTTACTGGTTTCTGCACTGATTCTGCAGAATCTGAATATAAAAGAAACATTATGGGAATCATAAGGGGGGCTTTGATGTATGCTTATAATAGATGTATGTTACAGAATAAATTATTCCTAAAGTAAAACTTCAAAGAAATGGAAAGCTTTAGAAACTTACGATGCCCTTTGTCATGTTTTCCAAAGACCCTGGGTGAATTCAATTTCCGAGTAAGGCAGAAAGTACTTTATCAACAAGTTATCTAAGAGCATCTTAAAGATTTGGCAAAACCAGAAGTTTTTTTAAGATTAAATGTCAGTTCTTCACAAACCTTCCTCTTGAATTAGTTTGTCAACACTGGAGTTCCACACCTTAAAAACACCATTAATCTCTTCCAGGATAAGAAACATTTCTCACTACTCAAATGAGATGCAACAACCTCACACGCCTCTGTCCTGGCTGCCCTTAGTGAAGGTGGCCATTATGGTTTTTTACTCTTTTTTTCGCAGCACTTATCTCCAGCTACTGACAGAGTAACTATGTCCAAATTAGATTATCCTTTTATTGAAAGGGAGTATGCAGTCAGATAGTACCCTGTCTATTGCTCTGCATCTGCTTCATGGAGAGGACAAAGTAAAGAAACTGGGGAATTTGATAGGAAATAAATACTGACAGGGAAGATATACTTCTAAATGTCCGAAGTATACTTTTGTCTGCTTTGAGCCTTACTCTGTGCAAGGAGAAGAACGTTTATCAGTTTACTAATTAACTTATTTTGGTCTTAGGGAAAGAAATGCCTGTGGTGCCATAGCTTGAAATGGAAAGATTTCCAAACACTGAGTAAAATTGAGAAAGCTCTGGAATCAGCAGTTGGTTGTTTACCCTTCCTCCCTCCTACACATGCATGATATTTTAACAGAGTTTTAACAGCTTCCTGTTTGGTAAGAGTTGATAGGTTTGACCCAGTTCTAAAAATCTTCACTTTCTGGGCAGTCTTACAGTAAAATACTTTAATGAACTTTGCTCCTTTTGGACTGGGAAGTAGTATGTGTTTTGGTTTTAATTCTTTGACTTCTGCTCAGATTCAATTTTTATGACAATGCAAATGGTGCAGCTATTGAAAGAAGTTGTCCAAAAAAAGAAGAAAATGCACCAAGCAAAAAAGTATGAACATGTAAAAGCAGGGGAAAGAGGGCTGGTAGCTGGAAAGAGAAAGGAGGTAAAACTGCTATTCCTAACATGTTTATCCTTAATAAATTTTAAATTTAAACTGCTGAATGTACAACTGTTTTCACCATCTTCAGAAGAAAAGGCTGGACACTTGAAACTTTCCCAGGTTAAGTCACTTATTTTGAAGCCTGAAGTTACATGAGTTTGGCTATTAATTTCAAAAATAATCTGTTTCTTAAACAAAAGAAAATAAATCCTCCAGCATGGTGGGAGGCAGTATGGAAAATCATGAAACCAGCATGGAAAAAGATCCTTTGTTAACAAGTCCTTTCTGGTAATGTGGTGCTATAAGTGAACATTAAAGAGGGAATTCAACTGTTTCATAAACTGTGATGCTACCCCACTCTGATATTTCTTTGGCTTTTTTTTTTCCTTTGGAGGTGAAAAAAATTATTCCTGCTCACAACCTCCAACATGTTTATATCAACACATTGTATTTAAATCAAATCTGTAACTAGCAAGTAATCAAAAGAACCACTTACCGAGCAGTTAGTGGTACTGTTGTTTTTCTTTTTTCTTTCTTAATTGGTTATTGGGTAGTTAAAAGAAATACATGTTATGCAGCATTCTTCATCAAAGCATCAGTAGATATCTGGGCACATAGGGATAAGTATATCAACAGTTAACAATGTGCAGTCAGGGGGATTGGAGGTAATATTTTCTCTGCCTCTCTCTCCAGCCATTCCCCAAAATCTCTCTCAAAAAATAACATTGAATCAGATGACTATTGTATTTTCACATAAAATAGAGAAAAGTGACAGAGAAAACAGACTTGATAACATACTATTCGATTCATCCTTGTTCCAGATCCTCATAGGCAGTGTTTGAGGTGACAACGTATTTTATTTTGGTATGTGCATATATAGTACTTAAAGAACCTCTTTTGTGTTTTGGTTAAAAATCGCAGTATCCAAAACTGACAAACAGATTGAGGAAGAGTCAAGATTAAATTGTAAGTGTCATGATACTAGTATTCAGTCTTTACACTAAAACTGAAGCTAACAGATATTAAAGGTAGAAACTTCAGAAAAGATAGAATTTCTTTAATGAGGTAACTTGAGCAATTACTGGTAATTTTGAAAGTGCAATATAGCTTACAGTGTAAACTGTGACCATATTTTAGATATCTTCTGGAAATAATTATATATACACGCTCTTTAAGCCTACGTATACTACGTCTATACACGAGTCTTTATATAAAGGCTCGCTCTTTAAGTAGCCATACCATGGAGAAGTAGAATGCACCATTATTATCTTGTCTGGGCATGCAGGTGAGAAAACAGGAACACTGTTATGGTGTGTGTATGTGTATATATCGGCAGATCCTTAGGCAAGCACTCACAAGTTTTTCAATGTTTTTGGTAAGTACTTCGAAAGAACATAATCCTTTGTAATGTGAATACTAGTAGGCACTGTTAAATAAGCTTAAACTTGATTACCTTCTCCTGTAGGTCAACACAGCTCTAGTGCATCTGATAGGAATAGCTTCTATTTACCTGGTCTGTCTAAGATATGCTTACATAAGCAAATACAAATGTTACACGTTGTCAAAATGCATGATTATAGATTCACAGTGTGACTATATGTCAGTATGGAAATACTAAAAAAATGCTATTTTTTAAAACTAGATCTTGTTAATTTTGACATATTTCTGCTTTTAATAGAGCCTTTTCCAAATTTATTGCATAGTAATACAGTGTAAACCATTTTTCTCACCAAAATTTGTCTAAAATGTGGTCTTGTTCTAGAGGGAGCTGGCTAATGAGTGAAAATTTGCTATGTGCTAATTAGATGCCTTTTCATAAAATCTATAACTTGATTTGGGTTTCTCCACTGCTGTTTTAGGGTGTTAATTTTTACAAGTCCTTGCAAAAATGTGTTTGCAGCAAAATGTCTTTTTTCCACAAGTGTTTTTACAGTACAGCAAACCAAGGAAGTAGTTCATGTTGGTGTTACCTTACCACAGATTTCAATATCAACACTGTCTGAGAAAACACCAAACAGCGGCTCTAGCTTAGAAAGCTTCAAAGAGAGGCAGAAACTTAAGTAAATGCAGATGTCAATGCAAATCGAGGAGTATGTACTTATCTGTGGATTCCCTGTCCTGATGAACACGAGTGTTATCGGATAACTCGGGGCATAGTTTTTGAAAGTTCTCTGCAAATTATTTCTCGTCCTCTGAAGGGAGGAGAGTTCTTGCTTTAAATATGAATGGATAAGGCCATGCTCCAGGTTTTCTTCAGGAGTGGAGGAGAAATGCCCACACTCATCATCAGATCTCTTGGAAATGATTTCCCTGGAAGATTTCCATGAAAGGGCATATAACATGCAGAGGGTCTGTGAAAGTGAGTGTCGTGGTTTAAGCCCAGCCGGCAACCCAGAACTACACAGCCGCTCGCTCCCTCCCTCCCTTCTTCCCGCTGCTCCTGGAGGGATGGAAAGGAGAATCAAAAGAATGTAACCCCCGTAGGTTGAGATCAGAACAGTCCAGTAACTAAGGTATAACACAAACCACTGCTGCTACCACCAATAATAATAAGGGAAATAACAAGGGAAGAGAATACAACTGCTCACCACTTGCTGACCGATACCCAGCCTGACCCAAGTAGCGATCTAACCCTTCTGGGTAACTGCCCCCAGTTTACATCCTGGGCATGATGTGCTGTGGTATGGAATGCCTCTTTGGTTAGTTTGGGTCAGGTGTCTTGTCTCTGCTTTCTCCCGGCTTCCCCTCCTCCCTGGCAGAGCATAAGGCTCAGAAAGTCCTTGGTCAGAGTAAACATTACTGAGTAGCAGCTAAAAACGTTGGTGTTATCAGCACTGTTCCCAGGCCGAAAGTCAAAACCACAGCGCTGCACCAGCTACTAAGAAGGAGAAAAATGACTGCTGCTGCTGAACCCAGGACAGAAAGGGTCTGAAATAGCCACTGCACTACTTCAGTTGTCTCCTTAAGACTCTTAGCTCTGTGTGCTTTGCCATCGGTATGTAATTTTTCACCCTTCTTATTCTGGGTGCCATTCTTTGATTTCTCAGTGACTAAACCTTTCCCCATAAGGTGAGGGTATGTCCTTGGGTTTGAGCAGACTCTGGGAGCAGGATGAAGCCAGTAACACTTCTGGAAGCTTGGACACAGAAACTGGGCTTGCAGTCATTCTCGCATCTGTCTTCCTTGACCCTCACCGTGCTGCTGGGGAGCCTGAAGTTACAGGGCTCGGAATCCCGCATGGCTGCAGCTATCTATAGCAAGCTGCATTCCCAGCCCTGCACACTTCCCCTGCTGCATGCCACAGTATTGCCAACAAAGCAGGAACACTCATGTGATATCTGACCTGTTGGTAATTGCTTTCCCACCCTATAGATTTGTAATCCATCTCTGTCAGTGGATTATCCTAAGGGGAGGGAGGCATGTTCCTGTGAACCGGAGCTGAAGTTAATCTGGTGAGATGTCATGTTTTAGGCTTGAAAGCAGCCTGACTAAATCATACAAAGTTCATCTGGCATTGTCAGTCTGTGTGCATACGATAGGGAGTTCAAGCCCTGCATTTAAGGTTGGTTTTTATTTCATCTTTTTATTGAATTTTCCCTTTCTAAAAAAAGGAGAGTTTTTTGCAACAAAATATATAGGCAAGTGCAACCACATGTTCCAAATACATGTCTTTTGATGACAGTTAAATATGAGCAAGTAAGTATCCACTAAAAGGTTTTTAATGCTTTTAATGTGTAATTGCAATATGTGGCCATAAGAAAATAAATCCTGTCGTTTATCTCTTATGTTTTAAGAGGACAGTATGTCTGGGGGATTTAGAGCAGAAACAAGTAGATTCAGAAGTGATTTAGGAGCGGTGCCTGGCTAACTGGAGCTGGGACATAGAAAGTAAGGTTTTATAGCCCAGTCGTCTCTTTTGTGAATGTCTTTCCCATCATACATGTAAAAGAAGCATTTGAAAGCGTAGAAATAGGAGTTCTGAGATGATTAGTGTTGGCACAGGAATGTTAGGTATACCTGGAACTACTGCTAACTAAATCTGCCCTGGAATCTTTTACCAGGAGCATTGCTGGTGGAAAACATCACTTTGTTACATGTATAAAGTGCCAGTTTCAGTAGCTGCTCAGGTGAGCAAGACTTCTCAGATCCCAGATGAACCCTGATTAGCACCAGAGAAAAAACACACTTGACCATCTCAAGCATGTCAGAATCCCAGGGAGTCACAAGCCTCTTTTGAGGTTGAGAGGGTTCCCTTGTACCTGAGCTTTCAGCATATCTGGTGCTTGCAGGGCCACTGAATAGAGATGCCTTGTCTTCACCCATACCTCCCTGCAGAATAAATACCTGTAGATACGGGTATGAATTTCCGGAGACATTCATCCATCGCAATTTTCAACAAATAAAATTCCAATTGGATGTAAGGGGAAAAAATATTCCCAGGGAAGAGTGGTGAAGCATGGAACAGATTGCTTGAAGAGAGTGGGATGTACTCATACTTAGAAATTTTTAAAATCTAGTGGGATGAGGCCTGGAGCCATCTGATCTGACTTTGAAGTTAACCCAACTTGGAGTTGGGGGTTAAAATAGCTGACCTCTGAGGGTCATGTCCAACCTCAGTTAATAAGTAATTTTATCTTCCATTTACTGTGGGGTACGATCCTGGGATGGGGTGGGGGGGGAGGTCTTTAGCAATTTTGTGAGGTAGGGAAAGTGTGTTTACCACTCTGTTAGCTGTATTTTCAATTGGCAGCATTAAGTAGTAGCTTGTAATTATAGTTGATCCAGTACAATATTTGGCTTCAGGACTACCCTGTCACTTAAGACTTTCAGAACTATTAACTAAAACTGAAGCCTTGCTAAATCTGTGCAAAGTAGGTAAACATACCAGTTTTGTAGAAAAGTACGTGGAGGTACAGGAATGGAGCTATTTATGCAAGCAATAAGCAGAAGGATGGATGTAGATCCTAAATAGCCTAGCTTCATGCTGTTCCATGGGCATTATGAAAGCTTGGTGCAATTCTTTAATACAGTTTGTGGAATCTTTTTTCAAATTAAAAAACCACCCCATACTTTTCAGATCATTCACTCTAATAGCCCTTTTTCTGGTGTTACAAAATGCGGTGTCAGTTCATGGTGGGAAAGAGTGGGGCCACAGGTGGCAAAAGAGGGAAACCCATCTGTGGGGGGGTCAAATAGAGTTCATAACTATTTACTGTGCTGCTTTGATTTTTAATAAAGTTTGGTGCTGATGTGTCTACTTCAGTAATAAAACCAAATTTTTAGTAAGGGCAAGGATCACTCAGATTCTCATATGATACAATGAGTGTTTAAAGAAAGAAGGAAGTTTGTATACAAAAGCATGTATTGAAATCTGGAATGAACTACAGCTCATATTTGAAGTTCTAAAACATGCCTTAAAAAACCATCATTGTCTTAGGACAGCTGCAGTATTAATTAATGCAAATGGTGACCAAAGCAGGGGATTGCTTGCAGTGTCTTTTCATCCAATTCATGGACTCAGCAGGGTCGTGCCTACTTTTCTGTGCTTGGGGGGAAAAAAGTAACCTTTTCTTTTCTGCTGGTACAGATCCACATCCAGAGAACAGAAGGGTGTGACCACATGACCTGTTCCCAGTGTAACACTAATTTCTGTTACCGTTGTGGGGAGAGATACCGCCAGCTCCGGTTCTTCGGAGATCACACTTCAAACCTCAGTATCTTTGGATGCAAATACCGCTACCTCCCTGAGAGACCACATTTAAGGAGATTAGTGCGAGGCTCTGTCTGTGGTGAGTGGATAAATGTTCCTTGTGGAGAGCTGCACAATGAGGTGATTGAGTGCGGGAGTCAATAATAGTTAAATAAAACCTAGTGGTTTAATGTATTGGATGGGCAGCCTGTTGTTTAGTTATGTAAAAGGTGGTTTGTTAAATATATTTAAATAGCATTTGTGCTCCCTTTTTTGATGGACTGCATATGTGTGTAAGTATCATGTTCTCTTCTGTTTACTAATCTTTTTATAATACATAAGCAAACTGGAAAAATACTGTCAATATGAGTGTTGCTTGCTGTGATTGTTATTCTAAAAGCATATTAAAGATACAGAAATGAACAGGAAAGTGGATGAAAATTCAAAGTTATTGGATGTGTCTACTCTGGTAAAATCCAATGTGTGAGAAAATCTAGTATAGATTAAAGACAGTGCTGGCACTAGAGCACATGGGTATAAACTGTTCATTAATAAATTTAGGCATAAAATTCAAGAACCATTTCAAAGTACTTAGTAAGGTTGCAGAAGAGCTTTTAGTAAAAGCCACTACAGCAAACAATGTGTTTTTAAAATGGTTCTTCGTACGTTTGATAGCAAAGGACTGCGCTCAGTGGTATTACCAAGTCAGTGCTGTTCACATGCAAAATCATGGGTAATCTCATTCCAAAGTTAAATCTTCTATGTACAATGGAGATACAAATATAAAACAAGTGGGTTTTATCACAACACAGATCTGCAAAAAATCACGCTCTTGTTGATTTAATTTTTGCAATGGTTTACACGTAACATATCTAAATATGCAGTTGGCATGTTTAAATGCCACATATGAAGTCTAAAATACAGGTGCCTGTACACTTTATGAGTAACTACCAGAGCACTAACAAAAGTCACGCGTGAAAATGAAAAAATAAAAGTTTCCTCGGTTTGTATGAGGTTAGATTTCAGGAACTGAGGTCACTGCTCTTCCTCCATCAGGTTAGATTTTGGCTATGATTGGCATATGTGAGCCAGTCTAGATTTTTGGTTTTTTTCCACACAAGCACACGTGTGGGTATGGACACATCTTTTTAAGAAGGCATTTTATTGTTGTAAGACTCTGTCCCCTGACATTTTTGTTTTGAGACAGTATAATCCGTAATTGTGATACAGTGTCAGGGCAGTTTGTGGATTCTGCCATCTTCAGTGGTGGAAATTTGGCAAGATCAGCTATCTTTATAAAACTTCAACAGAATTGATCCGTGTCCGTTAATTGGGTGAGTGTAAAGGTCTGCTTAGTGAGTTTGTCCCCAGCAGTGGTCAATTAGAATTCCCTCCCTGCCTATTTCCATTAATCATTGTTTTAGATACTTCCTTAGCTAAGGTCTGTATCTGAACCTTTGCTTAATAATTATCAATAGATGTATCCTTCACCAATTTATACAGTTCTTAAGTTTTGTCTTCCACATCATCTTTGGTAAGGACTGTAGGATTTCAATATGTGTTGTGAGGTATCTTTTATAGACCCTCTATCAGATTCTTTGTCATGGTCTTTGATTATTTTTAGTATTATTATATTTTATATTTTATTGTTTTGAACTGAAGCTTCCTAGTCTTAATCATTTAAGATCAAGTTGAAAACCCAGAAGTGTTTAATTCCAGTTAGGGATCACACCTAAGCTCAGAGATGTCCCATTACATACAACCATAAATGTAAATATGTTAAGGCTTTATAAGGCAGGAGGAGAGCATTCTTATTAGGTGTCACTGTACAAGCCTGGGTTTTGTTTCCATTCTCAGACTCAGCAGAAGACATTAGAAGGAGGAGATGATAGCAGAGATGCTATCAAAAGCATAGTCTTTAAATTTCAGTAACATGTAGGAAGAAATAGAGGTGGGATGTCTTGTAGTAAAATGCCTCTGTTAGCTAAGTAGTAGAAATTTGGAGAACATTATCTTGGCTGTCAGTGGGAGACTGGTGAGGTATCGCTGCACACATTTTCTTCTGTGACTCTTTTTACTTTCTTGCTCTGGAGAATAAATGCTTAAGTAAATGTAGTGATTTTGTAGCCTGGTGCAGGAAAGGGTTTTTGGCTTATTTCTACCAAATCTGGGTGGGTGGGGCATATAGAAAGGAAAGATCACTTCATGGCAGGCTGGCATGCTATCATAGTTTCTGTTGAGAAGCAAGGGGTTGCGCCTACAATCACAAACTGTTCTGTAATAAAAATAAGATAAAGCATTTATGGCAGCATAAATCTTTAAACATACTTTTCTTCATAAACCAGTGTTTTTTGTAAAGGTAATGGACATAACAGGGAGAAGAAGAAAACCTGGGAGCAGAAAGTCTCTGGATTTGATGGCATTTCTCTCCCTTCATTAGCAACCATATTTTTTTTAGAGAAGCTTTGTCTTTTGACCAGTACAGTAAGGTAAAATTGCTTTTATCCTTCAGTTGCAGCAGATATAGAGATTCCATTCTCATAGTAATTATTTGGTTAAACTCTTGAAGGCAGAATGTTTTCTTATAACTGGAGTTCGTGATGAATTGCACAGAAAGGAGAAACATGTTCAGTTGTCTTAAATGCACTTGAAGTTGCCTATAGATACTCGATAGGACTCTTTAAAAACAGGTGCAAACTTGTATTAGAACTTAACATAGGTATGACTAGTTTCATGTGTAAATAGGTACTTTTAGTGGCTCTGTTGCTGAAACATAAAATTATATTTGGACTTGAAAATCAGAACTTTATCATATGCAAATGATAAAATTATTTTAGAAAACTATTACTTTTTTTTTACCTGGCAAAGGGTTCTCTAGGGATTTATGGGTGTTTGTATATATTACCTTAAAACCTGCAACCAAATCCAAAGTTACACAAGAGAAGAATATTCCTTCATGTTTCCTTAAATACTTTCTCATTTTGCAGAAAAACATCATTCTCTATGTCACAATTAATGCAGCCCCTCTGAGACACCAGCAATTAATTGTAATTTGTGCAAATCTTGTTCACCTTTTGTTAACTTGCTCTTAATTTTAGTTTACAAAGCCAAAGAAAGATAAAGGATTTAAATGTGGTAGATATATAAGGAGAAAAGTATTTTGGTTTGTTTTTAAAGTTTAACCTTTAGAAAGAATGCATCAATAACCAAAAGAAGATACTGTCCCATGACAATGAAAGGTCATTTTATCCTGTACAGTCTTGGAACTACACAGTACTCATAATTTCATATACACAGGCAGAAGGAAAAGGCACTCATTTATGCTTTATTTTATCTCTGAGTTAGTTTATGAAATGTAAGTAAACAAGCTCTTAAACTGCATTAGTGTTTAAGAACCATTCTTTGTGTCTGCAAAGAAATTACTCCACTCAAAAGCCAGTTTAGCCCTTTCTGCAGGCTTTATTTCTGTGTATTTAATCATCAGTTTAGTGGTTTAACATTTTTATAATTTTGGTACTAAACATCATAATTTTCTAAAGTTCTAATTATGTGGTTATTGATAAAGAAAGTTCATACCTTAAAATAATCTTTTGTAAGCTTTACTTTGAAATAGTTAAAGGCTTTGTTAATGTTTTTAATTGCTCATTTTTGGAGTTTTCTCAAGTTTTTTCATCACTCTGCATTTCTTCTGCTGTCTGTACTTGACTGTTTTGCTTGGACAACTTCTGTGTGTAGAGCATGCAGTGCAGTGGAGTCACAAGCAGGTCCACCGTTACGATGCCTAGGAACTAGAGTAATACCAATAACATTTGCCAATATTTTTTTTCTAGGAATTAATGCTTTCCACCCACAACACTCCTAGGAAATATAAAAGCTATCAAAACAGAGCATGAAAAGGACCTTTTACATTAAAATGCTGTAAATTTTTCCAAAATATCTCATTTTTCCTTCAGACTGCCCAAATTAGTGGCTCAGGTTATGGAGAGTTTTACATCATTATTGAATGAAGTAATCCTTTCAGTGCAATCTCATACAAGTGACTTGAGGGAGGGGAGGGAAGGGAGAGGTAGCAAACTTGCTTTTCTTCTCTTCCTAGAGGTGACCTTTCAAATGCATGCATAACTTAGCGAGTTGCTTAATTTCAAAGGCTTGATCAGACTGCTGGTGTATCAGTAAAAATGGCTGCCCTGCTGCATTTTCAAAGAACTGAGACAGGTGACATCTTTGATCCAGCCACTCAGCCAACACAGCCCGGGAGACTCTGCTGTTCTGTTGACAGCATGCAACTTGGGAAACTTAACTTGGACTCAAAATTCAGTTTCAACTTCAGTGTTTCAAGAGGAGCCTTGCCTTACCTCCGTGCATTCCTACAGATCATGAACTCACCAGAAATAAAGAATATGAGCATGCTTTATTTGTTCTAAGTCTTATACTAGCCAGTGTCCTGCACAACCTCACCAGCTTACTCATGTAAGAGCAGCATCATATCCTTTTAAATACTGATCCAAAATAGACTTAGCTGTGGTTTAGACCTAAATCAGAACTATACATGAGGACTTCACCATAACATTTTAAAGTGAGCAGAAGCATATTTAGAGGCGATGGTCTCATCACCTTGAGCTAACCTAAATTCTCCAAGATGCTGGTTTGGTTGGCATCTTTCCAGGGTGGTTGCTGTGCAGTAGGATTCCGGAGAAGCCAAAAGATAGTAGCTTTGTAGCTATCAAGTTCCTGTCCATGCCTGAGGGATTTCAGAATGGAAAGAGAAGTAAATGCAAGCTGTGAATGTACAAAATGAGCTGTGCTCAGATTGTTAGGGAGGGTGAAGAGGGCAGAGAGAAATGCATGCAGGGAGCTGACTGAGCAGTGATAGCTCTTAGCTGGGTTTGTAGGATGAATTTACGAATAGAAATCCTGATGAAGTTTCAAAAACCAAACCTGTTTTTGGAAGTCTGATATTGAAATATTTATGGATGATTGGAAAAGGAAAAATAAAATGCCTACTTTGAATTATTTAATGAATTTTGCATTTCAGCTGGAAAACTACTCATTACGCCCCTAATACTGGTTCTGGGACTGGCATTGGGAGCCATAGCTGTTGTAGTAGGTAAGAGCTACATATGTGAACAAGTCTAATTCTGATTTTCTGTATGACATCTCAGTATTTTAATCTCAGAGATTGACACAAAGCACAGATTTTACAGATACTGTTTTAGTATAAAGCACATGACCTTTTTTCTAAAAACTTTGTCTTTAGAATCTTTTTTCTTACTTGCATTTTATGCCTAATAGCTTTACTGTCTTTTTTTCCACAGTTATTTGGCTTTCTGAACCAAAATCTTTAACTAGTTATAGTTAAACAAGTGAAAATGCCCGAATAATTTAAACGTAGCCTTGGGGGCTCGCTGACTTGGACCCTCCCCTTAATCATCCCAGTGAATCACAATTCTAAGGTCTTGGTCATGTGCATGGCAAGATTTTTGGGGCACTAGGCATAGTCCCAAGAGCCCTCCAGCTTGAAGATAAAAAAACAACAATAAAACAGCAAATTGGGATTAATCAAAATCTGATTCAGTGCATAGGCTGCTAAATTGAATTCCATCACAAAAAAAAAGGTACCATGAACTCGTGTAGTGTCAAAGCTCTGTTAATGTGGTTGCATTAATGTGGATGTAGTTATTCTATCTCTTTGGCTTAGCTGAAGTCTTCCACAGAAATTAAATAAGACGTAACAATAAATGTATAATTTTGTACATGTAATAGTATATCCACTATTTGTGTCAGCAATAATAATGTCAATGAGGGATCGTGCTGCTTTACCACTCTTCCCCAAACTACTTACTCCATTTAAAATTTGTAGTTGGGATGCCTCAGGCCTAGGCACCTTTTGTTTTGATACAGTAAAGCCAAAATATACCAAGACAGTTACATTAATAAGATTGAGCATAACCAAACAGCATGTAACCAAAATACTGCTATAGCTTTTGTGGACTACATCTAGCCAAATAAGGAATATTGCTATTAATTTCAGTATTTAGGCTAAGAATACACATCTTTTTCCTGTATCAATATTCCATTTCGGATTCACTGAAGAGAGATATCTCTATAAAGGTACAGATAGATAGGTATCTATCTTATTTATTCTTTTTAGTGGCATTTAATTGCCAAAAGTGTAGGTAATAAAAACAATGCCGGTAAAACTTTTTTTGCTCAGCAGTCTGGTATAATCTATACTGGGAGAAAAATGCTCATTTGCTTATATTAAAAATTAAGAGGGTTTTGCAGTAATCCAGTAGCAATAATTGCAGTGATACCCAGTGTGCCATTAAAGTCCCATCCTAGGCATGGCTGGATTAGATAAGATCAAGAACAAAAGACATTGATTTATTTATAGGGAAGATCTGGTTTTGAGGTAATTACAGCAATTTTGTTGTTAACACAACTGTTAAAGTAATGTCAGCATCATAACCAACAACCATTTTACACCATTTCAAGGCTGTTGAGCAAAGGAAGGACCCTTGTTACCATAGTAGCCTTTTGTCATATGTTGTTACTGTAGAGGTGTCTGAAAAGGAAGTCTTTCACCATTTCAGTCAGCTGATGGCCAGAGAAAGGGGGAAGTGCTTCTCATTTGCACTTGAGAGTCCCTCTTATGACATACTATTTTTCACTTGAGTAAGTCTGATTTATGTATTTATTTTTCCTTTTACAGCTTCCTTTGTCCCAAAAGACTTTTAAGAATAACCAGTTCCTTGCCCAGGCAAGGACAAACATTTGGTATTACTTCACAATAGATGCTTGGAAAAACAAATAATATTTAAAGGGGCAAAAAAGGTAAAGCTATAACATGCTGCCTCTATTGCCAATGAAACTGGTTGAAAACTAGTTTAGTCAAATCAGCCTTGGATTTAGATCCTAGGATTCCCAAAGTGCTTTTAAAAGTTTTACGTTTGTATCATACAAAACAGTGTGGTTCAGGAGTTAAACTTGTCAGAGATGGGAGTAGGGTTAGCGGGAGTTTGTTGTAAAGTAAACAAAGTGTAACTTAATTCATTATTGAAGAGACTGTTGCAGGCTAGTGTGTTTTTCTGTTTGTCCAAATTCTCCTGAGACATGGAAAGCCGCATCTGAATGCGTACATTGAAAGAACACAATGCATGCATAAAGGATTGCATTTAATTATGGTTTTCTTGTTCTTTTCTTCTTTTGGCAGGTTTATTTGTGTTTCCTATCTATTGCCTTTGTAAAAAGCAGAGGAAAAGGTCACGGACAGGTATGCCCTGGTAAGGATGGACCTTACTCATCTGAACTGAGCTGGTCCTTCAAGGGCTATACACGCTTTGTGTAACAGAGCAATACAGTGCTGGTTAACAGCATTGAAACCACAGCCCTGGAAGAAGAATGGGGGATCTCCTTCTGTCTTCCCTCAGATAAAAACACTACTGCAGACCAGAAAGCCTCTTTGCTCTGGTGCACTCTGAACAAGATGGGCCCCCTGACTGCTGCTTTTTAAATGTTTTGGGTTTTGTTTGTTTGTTTGTTTGGGTTTGGTTTTTTGTTTTTTGTTTTTTTGGTTTTTTTATTATTATTTTGGAGGGGTTTTTTGAGTCTGAGTTTCTGAACTAGACAATCAAAGTCTCTCTTGTAGCCACAACTCTTCTACCGATTTGGCCTGGGAAGAAAGCATTTAACTGCTGACATGTGCTCCATTTAACTTCAGTGTCGGCCTTTAAGGGAGAAATGCTTAGAAGTGTTTGGACTCTTACTGTATACTGAGCATACTACTTTTGGTATTAAAAACTACTTCTGTAAATAACTTCCATCACACAGCATTCTGTTCAGCATACCAAAACCCCGTCACATGCCAGAGCACGACAGCTGGTTACCTTCCAAGTCCTAGGCAAGAGTGTAGATTGCCACCTCCAAACTGCAGTGCCTCAGAGGGAAATAATCCTTAGTATTGAAGGTCCATTATACTTACAAATATGCTGATTGGGTTCAAGTCAGTGTTTATGGTAGTCTATTAATGTTGACTGGGGGGTTGTGACAGATTTATTAGAAAAGTATTGCATTCTGAAATCCTTCCAGTACAGAAAAAAATCTGAGGGATTTAGATAAGAGGAAGTGTCGCTGGCCTGTTCTGTCCCAGATATCCCTGAAATGTGTTTGCAGGGAAGCTGGAAACCTGCTCTTCTGTTCTGACTTGGCATATAATACACATGCTACACACTAGTTGTGTGAAGATTGATGATGAAATTTTATAACCTAAATAGCACGTTTTATTTAAGTAGGCTACATAAGTCTTAGAGTATCCTTTGATGTCTCATGAGGAAAATCTCTGAATTTTGGGTAAAGGGAGGGGTCGTTAATTCTTAGGAGACCATTCTGTCCTTATTCTCTGCTTCCAGTGTTTCTCTTCCTGGCACATTACAGATCTGAAGAGAATAGTTATCCTTGCTCTTTTTTTCCTAACTTCAGAGTGCTGCTGTTTGCTGCCAGACCTCTTTCTCAGTGCAAAACCACAAGAGCAATGTAATTCAGCGTTAGGAATCATCTACTGAGATTTTTTTTTTTTTCCAGTTTTGGTTATAATCCAAATTTATCATACAAATATAACTTAAAAATAAAAATAGAAGAAAATAAATTTATGTAAGCAGAACACTGAAACAATAAAGGAGGTATCTACTTTAAAAATACAAGCTGGTCTTAAAGAAGATTGGATCTGTACTGTGAAGGTACTGTTTTTTCAGTGTGTGTGTTTGAAGATACACATGTATGTAAATAGTGAGAGGGGGAAGCAGGGAGATGGCAATGTCCTAAAGAGTTTACAGACTTCAGAATTTAGACCTGCACATAGCATATCATTTGAGAGGATGTACTTTGCACCACGTTCTTTGAAAATTAAGTCTGAATCTAGTTGTAATTTTTAAGCGAATAGTATTCTGCCACGCCAACATAATACTGTTACAAGATACTCACTTGGACTTCAAAGCCTCAGTGGAAGAAACCAATGAATCTTGTTTACCTGGAAACACAAATACCAGCTTACCATAGCTGGCTAGTATGCTTGTTTTCTGTCAGCTTCTGGTTTTGTTTTCTTGGGGCTTTTTTTCTTGTTGAAACAGTGTGTGCAAGCACAGTCAACAAGTACTTAATATTTCCTTTTGAATTTAAGGGCATGTTGACTCTGTTGTCCTAACCATAGAAGTAGTACCTTTCTAAGATGTGCAAATTGAGCGGGGAAGCAATGACATTTAGAAGTAAATTTCAAAGCCTATTGTCAATGCAGATCCACCCATTAATTAGATTTCTTCTTCTGTGACACATCAGTTTTCTGTTTGTGTTCTGTCTGAGGTTGGAAGCTGCCTTAAAAGTCTTGATTTGAGTGTGTTTTCTGAGGCTATACATATCAGTTGTCTTTGGCTTACTCAGGGATTTTTATTCCTCTCTTTAAATGTCAAATAATGAAGATATTTTTGTATTATTTAGAAAAAACTTCAAACCTCAGAGTGAGATATATATAGACAGATTTGGGTTTGCAATGCAGTCTGTAATATGGAGTCAAACTATTCCATATGAGAATACTTTCATACTTGAGATTATCTGTAATTAAGTATACTGTGGGTTAATTTCTTTTCTTTTCCTGGTTCTTTATAAATACGTGAGATATTCTTACAGTCTTTGTAGCTGTTTTCACTCTGCTGTGTTTGCCATTTTCAGTTTCTGATGGGACTTCAGAAGGATTTGAAATTAAGATGTGAGAATAAAGTGCATTAAAGGGAGCATATTAGATCTGCACTTATTTATATTCAGAGAGCATGTCATTGTGGGTGGAGGAAAGTAGCGTGCATCTCTGCTCCTACATTATCATTTCATCTAGGCCATTTTTATTTTGTCCATACAGATTAAATCAAAACGAAATGATTCTTCGTTCTTTACACGTAGCAAAAAGAGGCATCTTTGACCTTGTAAAGATGACAAAGTGTAATCTTGTTCTGTCAGTAGAAAAAATAATAGGAATGACAATAATACTTGCTTTTCTGTGGAATAGGGAAGTATTTCAAGAAGCAGTCAGAGTAGGAATATGGAAGTCTTTTTCCATTCCTATTAAAATATTCCCACTTGAATAGTACATAAGTACAATTTTCCATTAAGTAACAAAAGCAACTGAAATAGAAGTAGTTTAGTACAAAACTTCGTTCAATAAAATGCTAGCTTTTAAACAGCTCTTCTCATATCTTGCATCAAATCCTACGTACATCACAGTCATGCCATTTGTTTTACAAGAATTATCAGTTTGAAAGAAATTAAATTAATTCAATTGAAAGGAAATTCAAGAACATTTTTATTATGTAAATGTGTTTGGGTTTTTTTTTTTTTGTAACTGTACTCTAAAGAAACCATCAGCCTGTCCTACTCCATCTTTATTAGCAGAAAACTTCATCAGGCAGCTGAAATAACCTGCAGAGGCAGATTTCACACTACTGTATGCCGATCGTTGCGGATCATCAGGTTTGCTTTCATCACGTTTAACATTTAAGATTGTTTATCCTTGTGCAAAGTTGTTGCTCACTGCTATCTGTATTTCAACTAGGAAATGCTTAAATCCATTCTACCTAGCATTCTGTTTCAAGCTTGCCTGGAAATGGCTCTACCCATGCTCTTGGGTCTCCTTGCATGCGTGCAGTTGGAGCTGGTGCTCTCCCTCCAGTGCCATGCCATGTCTGTTCTGTGCTGCCTGTGCTGGAGGGGACTGCTTTCTCTTTCGTTGCTAATTGGGTCAGGTTTCAGGGCTGCTCAGCCATGTCAGTAGCAGGGTGATTCTGACTGCTGTGGCATCTTGGAGCATGGTTAGGTATATTTGCAGAGCTTATCCAGGAGCTTGTGACTGGAAAATAATTGTGCTTTTCCTTGTGTCAACCTTACTAGACAGTAAGAATACAAGTGAGAGGCAGAAGTGCAGTTCTGAGTAGCCTTATCCTGTATCTGACCCATCCGGTTTAGGTCCATGCGAAACAGTCTGCTAGTCTTCAATTCTCACCACCTCTGTAATAAACAACATCATTCATATCTTTCAAATGTCATTAAACACAGTCACTTTGGGTGATCCATTATCTTCCTTTGGGGCAGTGCAAATATATGAGTGAAATTTAGTATGGCTTTGGTGTTAGTGATGCTGACTTTGTAACTCTTCCTGGTATGCTTTTTCATTTACATCTATTTATTGCTTCTGAAAGTTTGATCAATGTGACGTTTTAGTTTATTAAAAATATTAATTTGCAGGGACTATTGCCAATTAAACAAGAAAGTGTTTGGGATCACCATCTGGTATTTTTTTTAGCCAAGGGGCTTTTTGCTCCTCCAAAGACCGCCATAGCTTGTATGATGTGTAGGTAGGGCAGTAATTCTGTCAGAGCATAAAAACTCTCCAGTGATTGAATGGTTTCTCTTGCCAGTTATATATGAGAAATTGTTTAATATTCAATGGCCAAATAGTTTGCCATGCAGACTCTTTAAATTTTTTTTATTATTATTATTATTTAGTTGTGGTAGTTTATTTCTTGAGCAAACTTGGCATCATTTATAATTCTTGGGATGATTGTTGTGTAGGTCTGAGCTGTGGATGAGAACCATGGATTTTTTTTTTTTTTTTATAGTTTATATTAGATTTCAGATTTTGCTGATGGAAAGAATCCTACCTGAGGAAGCTGTGGGAGAGATAATTTCTTGGTTTCTTTTAATTTTGCAGCCTTATAGTTTCCAGTGGGTCAGCTTCATTCCTGACATCTGTCATAGCCCTGTTTAAACCAGGGAAACTGTACCCATTTTTTTCTGCTAGTGTAGAGTTTGGTCACAAATACTTCAATAAAAATTTCTGGAAATGTGTTGAAGCCATTGTGCAGCAACTTGAAAATCTGGTTCACTTCTGAAGAAGTGCAAATTATTGTGGAGCTGGTTCTCTCACTCGCAGAGTGATGCTATTTCTAGAGAGGGCAGGGAGTAGTGAAGAACTTCCAAATGAGATTCTTACTTAAAGCAGATTGTCAGGGGAAGGAGTACTAGCTTTTAATGTAATAGAGACCTTCTTAATGCTTCAAGTCACTAGTAAAGTTAGAAACAACATCCACAGGCAGTGTTAAATAACATACCTGAAAACTCTTTATTCATGTAACAGATACTAACGTGGTGCAAGAACTGGAATTGCAGCTCTTCAGTATGTTTTGGACTTAACACATAAACTTGAAAAAGAGCACACATTCAAAATTTACATTGCTGATATATTTGGTGGCTAGTCTGGCTACTGTTACATGAAAAAACAGCTGCGCCTTGGCTCAACTGCAAGACTACAAGTATTTTCACTTGACTACTACTGAAGCTGTCACACAACACCCCCAAACTTTTTTCTCAATAAAACTAACAAACACAGCTTGTTGCAGTTACAGGCTGTTGCTTCCTGGCTGATTCTTCCTTATCTCTCTGTGCATAAGGGCTCAGGGTCTATACGTTCTCTCTCCAGTAAGGAATGGAATGCTCACCTTAGGCAGTTAATCGCTGATGGTCCTCTTAGCCTGACAGTGAAATACCATGAGGTAGGGAAATCAAAACTAATCTTCGAGTGCTTTGATTTCAAAGATAAAAAGGTGTAATAAGCTTTAATTACGTACTCCGTAGTAAAGATAGATACATAAATTTTGAAGCATAATTCCAGCTGGTTTTTCATAAATACATCTGTTAGTGATAGAGTAGTTATAATAGCAGTTAGCTTATTAAAAAAACTGACTGTGCAAAAGAAAATCTTTTGGAGCTTTTTGGGCTAGTCAGAACTTAAAAAACAAAACCAAAAAAAACCACCCCAAAAACCCAACCTAATCTGAAGGATTTTGAATGGATCAAAGTCAGAAGAGGAAGAACTTACTACGTCAAAAAAATTTGATGTTTTTAACATAAACATGGATTTTGCACATACCTGCTGAAACACATGCTGACCCCACTCAGTGTTGAAAACTGGTTATTCTGAAAACAGTATTGTTGAAGTTTTAATCCACTGTCACTGAGCATGATGTTACTAATACAATGCCACATTTACCTCATTTTTAGAAGGAAAATCTACTTACAGAATCCAGACAAGCTATTCAGACATTTTAAACCTGTCCTGTAAAAGTGCTGATGCAGTCAAGAAATATTTCCATGCCTTATGCAAGTTCCGGATAAGCAGATGGATTCCGTCTTTAGTCATGGACTATATTTTGCATAAAAAAAATGCACTCTTATTAAGACTTTTTCATACCAATTTACATTCTGCTGCTTCATGTCCACAACTTACAAGGACAGGAGTGGATTTACATTTCACTGTGTTTACCATCTTGTAATAAAATGTTTACCATATTTCCATTTGTTATACACTTTATTTCTAATGCTCTCCTTTTCCTTCCACATTTTGTAATTTGAAACGACTTGTGAAAACGACTGAAGACAAAATTGGACCTGGAAAATGTGATCTCATAACAAGTTTCAGTAATGCTCTGCTGAGCTATACCAGCAGATTGATTCTGTTGTATTGAAATTACTTGAATGCAAAATGTTGAAATCTGTTTTTCTTCAGGGCTTTTAATTTTGCATTTTTTAAAAATGTAATTAAAAGCACAGTCACCTTTGTTACGTAACTAACTGTCTGAGTCCAAATAACTTTTTAAGGTATTTGTTAACTCATGTGACTATGGTAGAGATGAGAATAGGTGCTGAGAAAAAGGAAACATGGTATTTGAGGGGATTGTCCAAGCTAGACTTTGTCTTAATTCCATGACACTCCAATGAGAAATCTTCCTTTGCCCCCATTCCTTTTATATATTTTATGGTGAAGTATTCCTTTAGAATCTGGTTAATTTGAACAGCAGGAGATGAGGGTAGTGAGATGATAGATTACATCCTATTTAGTGTACAGGCTTCTGGCACAACTAGAGTGCTGGGCCAAAACACTGTAGATTCATGAAGAAAGCAATTTCTAACTCCACATTTGGACTATATACACCCTAGGTGCATCAGTGACCAAACTTTCTATAGTGTGTTTATTTGATGACTAAGAAGTTGTAACAACTGGAGGTACGCAATACCCTTGTAATTAGTGCTTGAATTCCAGTGTTCAGTGTGTTTTCTATAATGAGGAATTTTAAATGTGTAAGTGCCTTACTGCTTGAAACAAATGAAAACCTGTTCATTCCCCTCCATAGAGCAATATGGGAATTCCAATTCTGTGGACTCTTACAGACAGACCTGTTAAGCCAAAGTAACCAATACTGGTTTGTCCAGAAAGTTGAAAAATGTTAGGGTAGAAGTTATCTTTTTATGATTTATAAAAGTAATCCAGTATGCCTATTTTAATTCTGATTACCTTGATCTCATTTCTGAGTTTTTAACTTGCTGTTCACTCTTCCCTCCACCCCTCCATTTCCTTTCAGACTTCTGCAGAAATGCATCTTACATTGTCAGGATGAGTTTGGTCTTCCAGCATAACTAGCTAGGAATTTTCAACCACTTAAGGAAATGCAGCTTTTTTGGAGAAGAGAATTCAGCTGAAGTTAGATTAGTCCACAACCTGTGGTATTTGTACCTTCAAACTCCAGGGCTTAAATGGGCTCTGTCAGCACTAATTCATGAAGGTGAAAGCACTGAGGCGCTTGGCACATGGAGGTACACTAGGCTGAGACTCAGAGCAGTTAAACAGCATTTCAGTGGTATCCAACTTGAACTAACACATCCTGTTAATTTAAGTTGGTAATTCCTCTGGGGTGGGTATCTGGATGTACTAAACCATCTAACAGTCTTGGTGGAGCAGTTTTGGGATCTCTGCCCAGCCCTTCACTGTGTGGTGGGAGGTGTGATCTGAAGAAGTAGCACTTGTTTTACTATCTTCAGGTAGCCTCATAATGGATTCTGTAGGGTATCTTCTTTTGGGAGTACTTCCTTTCCCAGAAGACTGGAATTTCACCTTTCCTGATCTAGATTTTCTAAAGGATCTGGGCTTTTTTTCTTACTAATATTGCTCCCACTTTTGTCCATATGTTGGAATCAGGTGCCAAGAATAAGCTACTTCTCTAAAATTATCTTGAATTATATGACCTTCTCATAGAAATTATCTTTAAAAAAAAAAAAAAGATGTTATAAAACTGTCAGAAGGAACTGGAGTTAATAATGGGGGTGGGATGGTGGGGGTGGGGGGTTAAGAACAGAACTGATGCTTAGAAGGTCTATTTCCTGCAGATTCATGATCGCAAAATGGTTTTACTATGTTCAGTTTATTCCACTAAGAATTTGTGAAGGAAGAAAAGAAGAAAGTGAGGGAGAAATGAAGATGAGAAGAGTATCTCTGAACCTTTTCTTCTCCTGAAATTTCAGAACTGTAGGCTTCCTTCCACCCCCACCCCAGTTCTTAATTGGTAATACAGCGGTCACTTGAAGTGTTATTTCTTTATGAAGCATCACACACAAGTGTTTTATCAGGATTCAGCTTGCATACCTGAAGGTTTAGGGAGTTTGATTTAGAACCATACTGCAAGAAAATAATTGAATTCTCACTTACAGATACCTTAATAACTTCTGGTTCAGTATTATCTCATTTTTTGGCATTAACGAAGTCATTCTATAACCCACTGAATAGGAGGCACCATGTATCAAAATGCTTTTTCAATCTTACGAGTTACTATTTATTTTAAAGTTCTTTCCTTTAAATGAAATTATTCTTGAAACCATCAGGCACACAAGCAAATTGCTGATAAGGGCTTTCCATCATCTTTCTCTTGCATTTAGCTGATAACAACTTTTTTGTTGCATAGTTTTGCAACGGTCTTCATGCTGTAGTAACTTGATGAAAACATTTGGTAGTCTTGGGCAATATTTTACAAATAATCCATCTTCAAGTTGGTATTTTAGATGTATACCAATAATTACTGTTGAGTGTGCTACCCTTGTGGCTGCTTTAGTTTGTGTCAGTGTTTCATATGGATTATTTCTTGCTACCCTCTTCAGAGTGCCTTTTAATTTAGGAGGTCTAGAGATGGTTCACTGAAGTCTTGTGTTCAATCTAACACAGTAATGTCTGGTTTTTAAACTTGTCCTGATGAATGTATAACTGAAATCCTGTTCTTTAAAAAGCTGTAGTAGGCACAGGTTGTATATGTACATGTACATGCATGGATAAAAGGGAAAGTGTTCAGCCAATATTTGTCCTGCTGGACAGGACCTTTGGAAAGTAAGTGAATTTTTTAACAGTTTTATTTTCAAAATGTTACCTCACTAGTATTCAGCAGTAGGTATGTTTCTGTACTGCTTCACTTTGCTAAATACAATCACAATCATGGTAGGCAGTTTAATTTAAAAGACCCTGCAATGAATCTGGTGTCCATATTGAGAGTTAAGTTCCTAAGTCAAAACTTAGGGTACTTCATTCCCTTTAAAGGCATTCCTTTCATGCTGATATCCCACGCCCCTGTTAACAGCAAACTGAAAAAGTGCTTCCCCATGATGAAATGGAAGAATGTAAAGTAGCATTTTAATGCACTCCACCTGTCTTGGAATCAATATTCAGAAATGGGGAGGGGTTGGGGGGATGTGGTAGGGAAGTGGACTTAATGAATTGTGGGAAGATGTATGTTGTAGAGTTTGTTCACTTGCACACAGGGGGTTTTACAATGTCATCTAGTAACGTCTACCTAATAAAGTTTTGAAAAAGAAAACTTGTTTAACTCTTTGTTTAAACAATTGTGCGCGTGAATGATAGCTGACAAGGTCCAAGCAGTCTTGTTTAAATCTGTAATAATTTCTTACGGTTCTCCTATAAATGACCTCAGAACCTCTGTGTATTCACAAACACTTTATTACAGTCACTTTGGTCTTTAGCTGCTTTAACACTGAAAATGAAACCAGAAGTAAAAAGCCAGTTTACTATGATGAATGTTTTAATGTAAAATATTCCCTGCGATGTGCTCTGGGCTACTGCTTTCACTTCTAAAAGCATCTTAGTACACAACACAAAATTTTACCTTCTCATGAAATGTTAAAATATTAGCTTAAAATAACCCAATACAGCTGCAATCCAGTTTTCCAATTACGTTGTTTAGGACTACTTCGTTTAGCTCCATCTCTTTCAAAGACAGTTTTTAGAGAAGGAAAGCAGTCTGTAGGTGTAAACTTGAAATATGTAATCGATTAATAGGACCAGATGCCCTTTCTTTGGAAATAAGCTGTTTTCAGTTTCAGCACCTTGCAAATTGACCCTATTGATGGAACGTTTTGTCTGATGTGTTGGGGATTTTAAACACTGCCTAATTATGAAATTACACATTCATGCACAGGCCGACAAGGTAACACACTCACCTACAGTTTGTTTCTGTAGGAAATCAAGCTGAAAAACAACTCCCTGTGGTGAAATACACAGCAAAAATATTGAGACTTGTGTTATCTGCCTCTGGCCAAGGACAAGCCTTTCAGCCTTCTCCCCAGCCCCCTCCCAAACAGTCAAGATTTGCAATCCAATGTCAGTGACATCATACCAGAGGTTCCTTATCTGCAGGAATTCTAGCATGCAGTCTGCAGCAATGGAAAGACAGTCAGGAGGCCAAAGAAATCAATATTCCTAGAGCTGAAACTGAAGTTAAAGACTAACTTCTCACTTGCAGTCTCAAACTGTTCGACAAAAGATAGAAAAGCAAACTTTATGGTGTTTCTCTAAATAAATAGGACTAGTGTGTTCCACAGAGATTACAGACAGGCAGCAGTAATTTTTAGATGCTTCCCTTCAGAAGAGTGATGTGCTTTTGCAAGTACTTGAAATAGCGGTTATAGGAAATAAAGATGTATATTTTCTCTGAATCATTAATGCATTTGTGCCTGCTTATAAAAAAATTACATGTAACCATTAATCATTAACATTTTAAAAAAATAATATTTGAATTCCTCATGTATTTGCTTAGCAGTTTGTCTTCAGCAGCAAAATGAGGTACCAGTGTGTTGGAATGTGGGATATTTGAAATACCAGCTAATGAGAACAGAATTAGAATTAGCAGCCATGTGGGTAAAGCTGCCATGCTTTGGAAAAGTCAGTATGGCTTTTATGAAGGAGTCTTGCCTTACCAGCCACAGAGTGTTATTTGGCACATTAGCAAGTCCTAGAAATCTTTGTTGGAATTCCTTGCAGTAGCCTCAAATGAAACCAAGTAGGCACAGGCAAAGAAAGAGGATCTCACATGGACCGTCTGGACATCATATGGTCAGAAGATACAGAACGGTTGGGGTAAATAGCTTTTGCTTTGAAGGGAGAATGCCAGCTGAACTCTGAAGAGAGCTGTGCTTGGACTTGGCTCTTGAACATATTTGCAAATGATGGGAAGAAAAAGGTAAGTGATGGCGTAAGAAGCAATGTTGAAGATGGAGAGTTAGCTAAGACTAAAGCTGACAGCCAGTAACAACGATCGAATGGGTTTTGCACACCAAACAACAAAATAGAGGAGGGCATTTCAACCTGGGAATGATACGACTAATGCATACTGGTTATCATGTTTGTAACAAAGGTCTCTATTTCAGTGATGCAGGAAAGAGAAAATAGTCACTAAGTGGGAGCTGTCACAAAAAAAAAAAAAGAAATCTTGATGCAAACAGTGGAAGGCCAGTGGAATCTCTTGCTGAATGACACTGTAGAGGCTGTGGGCTGAAGCAGAAATTTGAGTAGTATACAGGAAAGAAATCTGTGGCAAGTCACCAAATACACAGATACCCTGTTTGGCTCAGGAAGTCCTCAACTTGAAAATGTTTGGAGGCCTGAACAGTAGCAGACATCAGTATTTGTTTGCCATATCTTGCACCCTTCCCCAAACATCTGGCTTTGCTTACTGTCAGAGGATATTGAGCTCCCTGAAGCGTTGTTACATCCCTGTATTTCTAGGTCATCCTCTTTTTATTCTTGTATTGAAGGTTGTTGGATAGGGAGAATGTCATAGTAGATCCCAGCAGTGATCCATGGTGATGGTGGGCAGATGCTGATAGGTAAGGAATGAATTTGCAAAGCTGAGAGGTGGTGCAAGCCTGTCCATTTTGTAGTAGGCTGTTACCACCATCACCTCCTTTTGTTCCACCTGATCTGGGCAATGTTCAATGAAATTTCCACCTAGCATGTCCACTTATCCTCTTTTGGATGCACTTAACAGTCACCTCAGCAGTTCCCAGGCTGGTTTTCCTCTTCCTTAACACTCTCCCTACTGGAATGCTGCAATGATCTGAAGCTAAACTTCCTTTTTACAGGCCGGTAAGAGTGATGAATGTATACAAGTACATGTTCTGTCCTGGCCCAGACCTTGCCTCCTTGACCAGCTTGGACATAAATAAATAACACTGCTCTTCTAATGAGACAGCTGCATTTTTAGTTGCCTGTCACCCTCTTCCATTTGCCATCTATCTTGTCAAACCTACTTTATTTTGTAAATGATGGCTTTATTTTCTCTTTCATGCTAAAAATTGCTGTGGAGTCTCCCAAATCTAGCAGACAGAAGGAAAAGTAAATCAAAATAAAATCATAAAGCCAGTTAAGCCTGAAAAGTGGCACTGTGACATTAAACAAGCCTTTCCTAGAGGTTGTACGTTGGCCTTGGCTGTAAGAGGAGCTGACTGGGCTAATGGCTTCTCTGCTGGGGTCCACACTTGACCGAGGTGGTTGTTATGTTGTACCTGCCCCTTCCTGCTTAAACACTGTGATGTGGCACCTCTTCTTTTAACTCCTGTCTCATCAAATACAATTAATGGCAGGCTGAAGGCTGTGGTGTGCTGTGGCAGCACCCTCTCTTTGCCCTGGTCTCTGAGCCCTGGCAGGCTCCCAGCTTCTTGCAGTAGCTCTCCTTAAGACTGCTTGATTGTAATGTTTTATTTTCAAACGATCCATTTTAACCTTTAGATTGACCATGTGTTTATTATTTATTAAAAATACTTTCAAAGACATGGCTTCATTTTAATTTCATATGACTTACAAGGTGATGGACATGTCAAAGCTAGTAATAAATGTGTAGTGGTAAACCTTTGCCAAACCAAAAAACATGAATTCAGCAGAGCTTTCCAATAATGCCTTCAATGTTTTGGACCTTCAGTGTCTGTTGTTGCCTTTTTCTCAAATTCCTTTACACCAGCACTCTGTCACCGCTTGCGATGCAATTAAAAACAAACCAACCAACCAGCAACAAAAAAACCACCACCCCCACCAAAAAAAAAAAAAAAACAAACCCAAAAAAAAAACAGAACACAAAACCAAAAAACGAACAAACCCCAAAACAGGTTACTTAAATTACAGGCAACATATAGCCTTCATTTAACTGTCATTTATTTATTCATTGCAATCTTGAATGAGCTATTTTTGGCTTTGGACCTGAGAAATGAATGTACTGATGTTACCTTTCCTGTAGCAATAAAAGGAGACAAGCTAGAGAAAGGCTGACTTCTTTCCCTAAATGAGCATATAGGGACTAAATATCAGTGTTAGAATTATAAAAAACTCATAAAATTACCAACCTTCGTGGGGACCGCTTGTCAGCCTAATCAGGGACAAATGCAGCAACCATCTCTGCCAAACCTCTTCCTTCAGCTGACAGCCTGGCAAATGAGGAGTGCTCCAAAAAAGGTGGCTTAATGTGAGCTGCAGTTATTGCTTCAGTTGTGGCAACCTGCTCTGAGCTGCTGTTTCCCCCAGCTGTGCGAGGGGTAAATGTGGGGTATGTGTACAGGAACTCCAGGAGGTCCCAGCATCCTGGACTTACTGGGGGGAGGGATGCCAGCTCAAGAGTTACTGGACTAGTGAAGTCATAGCAGACCTCTGCACATCCCCATCTTGCTGTTGGAAGAGGGTATGGGACCCACTCCTGTCAACAGACGTAAAGGTAACATATTACTGAGTATCATGTTTTGCACCATCATCTTTCCAGAGGACTATCTAGATGTGAAGAGAAGTATATGAAGTAGCATATGAAGTATATAAGAAGCATATGAAGACATGAAATGTCCTTCAGCATAGAGTTTCTCTGTCTACTGTAAAGTCAGCTAGCAAAAATCTCCTAAGCTAAAACACAGATTTTAGAAAAATGCATTTATGCTACTCAGTTTATGAAGCACATGCATGGTCATATTACTGTGGTGTGAAAGCTTTGCTCTATCTTTTTAAAATATATATGTAATATTTAACAATAATTTATGTATTGTAATGTAATCATATAGATAATTATGGATATATTATTATATAGATAGATAGCAGCAGCAAACCAATAGCATTATTCATTCCTTGCTAGTTTGTCATGTTACATAACAGAATAATTTAACTGCTGCCTGTTTCCTTGTCCATGTACACTTCTTGGGGTTTTTGCTAATTTGCTTATCTCAGTGGCATTCTTTGGCACTGAGTTATCTACATTCCAATGCAGAAATGTATTTCTTTGCTTCAGTAATGGCCTTTTAATGTAATTATTATCCACTGCCTTTAAGGTAAGGCCAAGGAACTGGAAGAGAGTTGTGGATGTGACTTTGTGTGTATGGAAAAGTGAAACGAAAGAAGAAGAGGCTTTAAAGTTGTGAAGATTATGGCAACATAGGATTACCAGGAAAGGAAAATGACTGCTGTGTAGGTGCATCTGATGAGATTTGTACGTTGTTTAGGTTAGAAACTGACCACATCAGACTGATATACATGAAAACTCTTTGAGGGGTCTCTGACAACTCATCGATGAAATGCAGTCCAGTTCCTGAGCTTGTTAGGCGTAAAATATTTAACATTAGTCATTCCATGAACAGAAAAATTAACAGTCACATTTCTCATTGATTTATTTCCTGTGGCACTCCACCATAATCTGCCTTCACCTAGTACATCCTATATGAACTCGCTCCTGCCTGTTAAGTATCTCTAGTTCTGCCCTACGTTCCCCAAATTATCACCTGATGCCTTTTCCCCTCTCTAGCTGAGCAAGTAATAGCACGTGCTCTACTTTTTTCTGACGTATACAAGTGCCAATTGATCATCTACTAGAGCTGTGCTGATTGCCGGACCAGTTTTCAAGAGGTGTTGAGCTGGCTGGGCTCCCACCAGGTAACGGCTACTAGGTGCTTCGCTCTTTGTCCTAACTCAAGCATTCTCACTTCAGTTGCTCTTGCTGAGGTACTGATTTTCAAAAACCATATGGGAACTTTACATGTTCAAGTGCCGTTACAGACGTTACATTCCCGAGGTGAGCAGCTCCAGAGAGCAGCCTCCAACCCCGGAGCGAGGGGAAACCCCGCGTCCAGAAGCCTCAGCTCTGAGCGGCGACAGCCACGAAGGGCGCCCCGAGCCCTCTCCAGACCTCGCCCAGCAGCCGGCAGCTCCGCTGAGGCGAGCAGGGACGCACAGGGGGCGGTGCCAGGAGGGACGGCCCCGGCCTGAGCAGGGAAAACCCGCCCCAGGGAGCGCGCGAACAGTGCGTGCCGGGGCAGTAGGGGCCGGCAGCGCGAGCGGGATGGGCAGCGCCCCCTCAGGCCCGAGGAGCTCTGCTCTGTTCAGCTCTGCTCTGGCTGCCGCGGCGTTGGCAGCGTCGGCACCAGACGGAGCCGGTGAGAGGGGAATCTGCAGCGCAGAGCTCGGGGTGCAGAAAGTGCCTGCGCTGCTGTCGTGAGGCGAGGGTGCACAATGGGCAGGAAGCTGGTGACAGGGCTGGGAGGCATGGCCTGTGAGGAGCAGCTGAGGACACTGCGTTCGTCTGGTTTGGAGAAAAGGAGGCTGAGGGGTGACCTCATTGTACTCTGCAGCTCTTCCCAAGGAGGGGAAGTGGAGAGGGAGGTGCTGGTCTCTTCTCCCTGGGATCCATTGCTTGGAGCAATGTAGAGCTACTTCAGCTGTTCTTGCTAATGAGTTGTGTTTATTTGGAGCTCAGCTCAGATGCATGTCTACAAATGCTTACAGTATGGAGAGTAAACGATGAATTGGAGATGTGTGCTCGTCTATGTAGATATGATATCATTGCCATGCCAGAAACATGGTGGGATGGGTCATATGACTGGAGTGTTGGAGTGGAAGGTTACAGGCTCTTTAGAAAAAACAGGCCAGGCAGACAAGGAGGGGGAGTTGCTATTTATATCAGTGGCAGACTGGAGAGTATGGCACTCTCTCTGGGGACATGTGATGAGTCAACAGAGCTTGTGGGTCAGGGTCAAAGGGAGAACAGCAAGGGGGGACATCACTATGGGGATCTGTTACAGACCACTTGATCAGGAGGACTCTGGATGAAACACTCTTGTCGTCATGGGGGACTTCAACCACCCTGATATCTATTGGAGGGATGGTACAGCCCGGCACAAGCAATCCAGGAGGTTCCTCGATTGTGTGGAAGACAACTTCCTTCTGCAAG
>WYDI02009636.1:0-28519 GCA_009867235.2 Psittacus erithacus
ACTGGATATAAGGAGGAAGTTCTTTACTGTGAGGGTGGTGAGGCACTGGAATGGGCTGCCCAGGGAAGTTGTGAATGTTCCATTCCTGGCAGTGTTCAAGACCAGGTTGGACAGAGCCTTGGGTGACATGGTTTTGTGTGATGGGCCCTGCCCGTGTTGGAGGGGCTGGAACTAGATGATCTTAAGGTCCTTTCCAACCCTAACTATTCTATGATTCTACGATTCTGTATCTGTATGTTTGCATGGGTTCACACATGTGTATGCGCACATGTGTATGCACACGTGCAAAACTGTGCATGCATATGTAAATGCATATAAATGCGCCAATATAAAGCATTTTGTCAAACAGAGAGTTTCTTCAAACTAGAAGACTTAAAAGTGCAGATTTCATAAATTTAAGGGTTACTCATCATGCACAGCTTCTTCCTGTTCCCCCCCGTATTTTATTAACTTCATCAACAAAAGGACACTTGTCAGGAAAAGATGCTGTCTTCTAACTCATCATCTTTATTCTAATTCATGCAAGTGTCACTTCAATTATTTTGGCTATTTAAAATAAACAAGTTACCCTTATAGGTGATGAGAAGTCAAGCCCTGTAAGAATGCACAGAATGAGATCCCTATGGGACAGGCCTGTAAACTACAGACTTACCACTAATTACACACATATATATGTGTGTGTATATAATTTTCATATGTCTTATTATTAAGTCACTTTAACTTTTTCAATAAGGTGTCTATATTTTGTATCAAGTAATTAAAGGGAAAATATTTAGGCAAAAATATACTTTTTTCTTGTCCCAGTTGGGACATTCCATTTTTTATATTTCTATTTGAATGGTACTTTCACTTAAATAACTGAAGTTTGAGAAGTGAGAACATGAAGTAAAGTTTTCTTTCTCTCACAGCACAAATGTTGATGACTTTGTCAACTACTAGATAGTAGGCAAATTCTTCTGTAACAATAGTATCTATTACACTTTGTTTCAGAGGAAGCAATAATGCTTCATAATTAGAAAAAGTGTAATAAAAGCAGACACATGGATGTAATCCATTTCAATTAGCATTATAAACTTATATTGCTAGTCCTGCTACCATCTCTACTCAGTATGATCTAATAATTTTTTAAAATATGGCATTTTTTGTTCACCCTGTTCATTCTGCTAGATGGTCACTTTCTCTTCCCTTCTAATTCCTCCGGCTTTTTGTTCTTTAATGTGTCCTCCAAGCCTCCCCTTCACTGATGCTCCCACTACTTCTCTTCTCCTCAGAACCCTGTTCTTAGTCCAGTGTAGGGCTTAAATAGAACTCAGAGCAGTGCTGAAAAGCAGGTTCCAAAACACTAATGATTGCCAAGAGACCACTGATTTCGTCTTCAAATTTTAAGGTTTGCTTAAAATTTATTTAACATGTATCTAAACAAGTAATGAAAACTAAATTATCATTTACTACCTTTAAAATATTCAAGAAATAAAACATTTCAAAAAGGAATAATTTAAAAGTAGGATCATAACTATATGTTATAATCATGTATAGATAATGATGATGCAGAGAAATACATTGCCAAGATTTTATATATAGTGTTCAACTGATGTTTCCCATCCTATGCTTTCTATCCAATAGAGGGACAACACAAGGTTTTTTCCTAATGCTATAGATGCCTTTTTTATATACAAATTTTAACTAAAAAAAGTATTTTAGAAGGTGTGTTGAACATTTATAGAATAAATATATTTCAGAGTAGAGATAAGTGATTAAAATGCTAATTATTTAATTAAAGTAATTAAATTACTTAAGAAAAACATGACAAAACTGTGTAGTTTAATTAAGCTCAGCTTTTTCTAGATTGTCTGACACAAAAGGAAAATACAAAACACAAGGAATAATACAACCTAAGTGATGGATTTCTTTTTATATGCACACTTCTGCAATACAACTATTACTATTCTTGACTCTTTATGCCCTATATTCTGTTATAACAGCATTAGTCATCAGCTTCACTGCTTTTTTATTTTTTCCTTGACCTTCAAGCTGTACAAACACTGTTGTCATTTCTTTATTATTATCTGCTTCTATCTTTATCCCCTTGGCCAAGCCCAGGCCAGCTTGCTCATTTTTATCATTGCTTTGTTTTCTTTCCTGATATAGGACACATCATTATAAATGAGACAATTCTATTTACACTCAGTATGTAAGGAATTTTAAAAATGGTGACAGAACCCAGTATGTTCAACTATAGGGAGTTCATTTCCTCATTTCCCTTCCTGTCCCTCAAAACATACGGGTAAGAAGCAAAAGAAGTTAACATCAGCCTGTAACAGGGATTGGATTTCAATCATCTTCTAAAAAAGGCCAAGACTGTGGTAAAAGACTAAAACTGGGACTGGAACAAACAAAATTCCATCCAAAATACTGCCACGTCTTTCTTGAGCAGTACTGAACCAACAGCTACCATGTCCTGCATTAATATTCCTCTGTAAAATGGATACAAATTTTGTGTCTGAATCTTGTGACTCATTTTTGTAAATTAGTTTATCAAGTAGAAAGTGATAGCACCACATACAGTGTGGAAAAGTCTTTATGCATGCCTGAACCAAAGATTGTGAAAAATGCACAAGTGGGCAATGGAGCATGATAGGCAAACTTGACTGACAGGGACACTAAAAACTGAACAATGTGTTTCATTTGAAGGCTACAGAAACAGCATTAGGTAGATGAGATTTTTTTGCTTGTTTTCCAGCCATGAAGGGGGGAAAGTCCAGTTTAGACCTACCTGCAAGAAGAGAAGACTGAGATCATAGAATCATAGAATAGTTGGAGCTGAAAAGGACCTTAAGATCATCTAGTTCCAACTTCCCTGTCATGGGCAGGGACACCTCACATTAGACCATGTTGCCCAAGACCCTGTCCAACCTGGCCATGGACACTGTCAGGGATGGAGCATTCATAGTTTCTTTGGACAACCCATTCTAGTGCCTCACCACCCTCACAGTAAACAACTTCTTCCTTATATCTAACCTGAACTTCGCCTGTTTAAGTTGAAACTCATTACCCCCTGTCCTTTGGCCTGATACTTTTAATTGCATTTAATCTTTTGCCTGATACTTTATATTTTCTTTATTTTTTTTTTTCCAGTTCCTCATCATCATACATGGTCTCATCTTTACTTCACATAGCAGCATTTTTTGTTTCCATGTGAGGATGTTTTCATCATTTGTTTTAGAGACAGCAGACTTGTATCCAGCCATATAGTAAACTCCCAGAAACAGTAACCTGGGTGACCTGAGCGGATCTCATCAGCAGCATGCGATCTCTTGTTCAGACAGTGCTTAAAGCTACCACCATGTTCGCGGACTTTACTGCCTTTCTGCTTCATAGAATTCACTGTGGTGCTACTGAAATAGTTTTATTTGCGTATTACACACAGCACCACGCACTGCTTTCTTGCTAAAGCAGTGACTAGACATTTATTAAATGTCAAGCTTGGTCTGTGTCAATATTCCCAGAGTCTGCTGTTCCTACAATTGTCAATAGGGCAAGTTTTGACAACCTCATTTTGCAAAAGTGAAATATAATACAGTAGCATTTTTGAGTGTGCTACAGCTGGTTTTTATGAAACAGGATCTAGACTTTGACTACAACTGTCTAGCCTACATAAAAATAGAGCGTCTCAAATACTATTGTGTTTTTGAATGTAAAATAGCTTCCTCGGTGATGCATGGTAGCTTTCAGGTAAGACATATTTCTATTCTTAATGTTTTGAAATTCTATTAGACATCTGGTTCAGCAAGCTGCAACAACACAGAGTCCTGCTAGCTATCATTGGTCACTTCTATTGCTTATGTTATGTTTAAAATTGGCTTTTACTACTTTTCTCCATGTTCCTTCTGAGGATGGGACTGTTTTGAATAAATAAAGTCACCAGAAAACTTTATCATTTCTCTGTTTTCCGTCATATTTATAGTTTGCACTTTAAGTATCAAATTACTAGTTTCATACATATACTAAGGTACAATTTTATTTTTTCTTTATTTAAACTAATTAAAAGCAAAGTTTGCTGAGATTTAATGAGTAGTCCCTTCCGTGACCTAGTCTTGTCTACTAGAATTTGAGTTAGAATTAGTTAGAAAACATTTTGTCTTTACTTTACATGTCATTATTTAGGTTCCTACCTTCTACAGCAACACTAACCTCTGGAGCACTGTTCTTGCCTTTGCTCCCTTTTAATTATTCAGGCAATTGGTGATTAACCATGGCTCTGAAAGTACATCTGTCTTAACACTGTCTACTTTGAGCTTAAGTTAGGTATCTATATCTAAAACTCTACGAGCTAAATAGATATAATAAATATATTTCCTATGGGAATTTAGTTATCAGTTATAGCTCCTAAGCTCTTCCTTCAAGGTGACTTAAATCTGTTCCTGTCAGTTTAAATCAAATTAGAAAAATGTTACTTCAGCACATAACAACATCCAGAATAAATTCTGTAATGGTTTAAACAATCAGTTTACTTTCAAGTCTTCATGGAAATGGGTGCAAGTGTTCTCATATTCTTTCAGACAACTCAACAGATAAAGCTTGCAGGTATTCAGGGCTCTCTAACAGCAGCTGTAAGGAAGATTAAAATTTCTGCTTTATATATACCACAAATATCCTCCTTCTTTTTAAATATGATACGTCTTTTCTAATACTGTTTGAAGTTATTTCCAGCTCAGATTTTGAGTTTGATGCTGTTTGTCTATTGACTTCTGATAGATCTTGATTGAATCCAGTTAAACATTCTGGAACCTCACCACACTTTGGCAAGAAGGTCTGCATGGCTATCACCTATTTAGTGACAAACTGTCCATTTCCTAGTTTTGTGTATTATTATGCTGGCACCTAGTTCTTGTGAGTGGCTGCTCTTTAGCCTTTCTCTCCACTACAGTCCTGTTTTGCAAACTGCCAGTAAGTCACATCTGTTCTACTTCGCAGAGCCTTGGCTTACCCTATCAGCCCTCATGTGTAAACCATTTCATTATTCTGAAACCTCTCTTGGATCATCAGTCTTTTCCAGTTCTGTCATATATACCCTGAGATAAAGGAAAGAATAGTACACATTCCTTTGAGGGTGAGCAAGATAAGAATCTATAAGGAGGTTTATAAGGAATCTATAATCACATCATTTGAATGTGATTCAACAGTATTAGGTATGTTGAGCCAATGTATTGTAAAAGCCTAAAGCTTATTATTAAAGTTACAATCAAAATTGTGACATTGCTCATCTTGCTGTTAGTTTCTTCCTGTTAATCTAAAATAAAGGCATAAGGCAAGCTTTACATTCCAGTATGTTATGCGTGCCTCCCTCTTCAACATTCTTCATGTCAGTGTTGTGCATTAAGCCCAGATGGCAACTGAGCTGCTCTCTCACTTCCCTCCACCACTACCCAATGGCCAAAAGCTCAGGGTAGCATCTGGGGTTTTTTTAATTTCATAAGCCCATTGCTCCAGCTCACCAATGTTCTTATTAGATTGACTCCAGCCAACAGCTGCACCCACATGGCCACTTATTCACTTCCCAGCCCCCAGCAGGGTGGGGTACAGATTAGGAGGAACAAAAGTGAGAAACTCATGAGTGAAGAGAAAGACAGCTAAGTAAAGCAAAGAGAAGAAGAAAAAAAGGCCAACAATACAAACAACAGTAAAAACAAGTGATGCAAAATCAATTTCTCAGCCCCTCCTATGAGCAGACTAATGTCCAGCCTGTCTCTGAGCAATGGCCACCTTGGAAGGAAAACCCTTCTTCTCCTGCTGTCTTCCTCTACCCCCAGCTTTTATTATTAAATATCCTTAACAAACACTTAACCACCAGTTAGGCTGTTAAATTGTTGATTAGTCCCTAAGCCCAGTGATGTAGTCAGTCTACACCCTTTACAGAACACCTATCCAAGCCATCTCCCCAGTCTGGCTACTGTAATGCTATGAGCTATCTGTTATTAGCTAAACTCCGTTGTTCTCCTTTTGCTTGTAGGGCCAGTAATCCTGAGGATTGAAAAGAAGCTCACAAAGTCTGTGGTACCTTAGATACTCCTTTTTTCCCTCCTACAAGAAGGGTGTGACATTTATGACTTTTTTACTGTCATCAATGAAATTGCAGCCATGATCTTTCAAAGTTAATAGAGAACCGCCTTGCAATGACATGAATCATCTCCTTCAACAGAACACCAACTAGACTCATTTCATCCGAGGTCTTCTGTATGTCCAATTTGCTTAAGCAGTCCCTAAATTAGTCTATATCTCCTTCCAATGGATAATAAAAACAAAGTATTAGTATATTTCGAGATGCTACTCCTCCAAGTTTATAAATGCTCCCTCTATCTCCAAATAGTTTTGGGATCATTAACTGAGAAAAATATAAAAAAATTTTCTATGCCACAAATAAATAAAAAATCTTCAGACAAGAGTATACTATATGAAGAAAAGTATCAGCCAACATTATACTGTATATAGGAACATCTCCACCATTTGATTTTAGAATCATAGAGTAATAGCATAGTTAAGGTTAGAAAGGACCTTAAGATCATCTAGTTCCAAACCCCCTGACATGGTCAAGGACACCTTGCACTAAACCATGTCACCCAAGGCTCTGTCCAACCTGGCCTTGAACACTGTCAGGAATGGAGCATTCACAACTTCCTTGGGAAACCCATTCCAGCGTCTCACCACCCTCACAGTAAAGAACTTCTTCCTTATATCTAATCTAAACTTGCCCTGTTTAAGTTTGAACCCATTACCCCTTGTCCTACCACTTGGGGTAATGTTGAAGTTAATTTTAAGTTATATCAAGCACAATCTGTAGATGAAAACAACTTTGTAAAACTAGAGCTCACTTGAATATCAAGTATACACAAATGCTGATAACACACTGCTAAATTCTCAGCTTCAAAATATTTTTACTAGAGTATCTATGTTTTCAAATATGTTTCTGTTTACACTTAAGGAAACTTCACATTTTAATCTGCTTAAAAGCAAATAAAGATTCTAGCTGCGGACACCATTCTGTGCTCAACATGATTAGTCACATATTGATTGTTAGAAATAGACACAGCATGTCAGCCTTTGGATTCCTTTTCCCTAAAAGCAGTTTATTCAGACTTAGGTTGCAGTAATGCACTACTGATAATTGTTGTCCAATTCAATTTTTCTTGTTTATTTCCTTTTAGCCAACAACTTTCATGACGTTTCAGAGTACATTTATCTTCACATGCAATCTTATTAATCAGTGTTAAAAATAATCATCACTTATGTCTGTAAATCCTATAAATCTCTCTTGAATTTTTCAGCACCATTTTGGCCTGCAGCTATATCAGTGATATTTTAAGACCACAGCTTCCCCAATTCAAGGTAAACACTTATAAGAGTAGGTTAACATCTTCTATAAAGCACAAAGATTGTTCTTTGGAAAAACATCACTTGGCAAATTGTCAACAGACAAATTAAAAACTCAGAAGATGGAAAGCTAGGACACTGCTGACACTGATTAAGAAAATGAAAAGTAAGGAGGATAACACAACATTGCTTGAATTGACTAGTTTGGATTCAAGAGTACACCTGTTTTGTCCATAAGACTAAGATTCCATAAGAAAAGCATGCACTATCCAAGCCCAGAACACTACATATGGATCATTTTTGCCTCCTTTAAAAAAGCTGGATCAGAAAAAAAAACACACCAAAAAAATTCCCAAAACCAAGCGCAGCTTTCCAGTCTGCAGCGTAGTATTTACCCCTGCCATAAAAAAAAAAAAAAAAAGTAAAATGCATGGGACAGCTCAGCTTTCTTTCAGTCTGCATTCTGCCATCCTATTCGGACTATACTTACTAGAAATCGTATAAAGGCTAGCAAATACAAAGAAATCTATCAATTGGTAGATAAATACTTAGGTAGCTGGAGAGAGAAAGAAGAGTAGCAAATACTGCAGTCAGGCATGGGGTGCTGTTTGTTACTGCATGAACTCCTGATATATTTTATCAGGTTTTATCAGTGACTTAACTATGAGCCGTAGCTCTAAAAATCAATAGAATTATGCATGATCTTAAAAGTAAAGCTACTTAATCTTTTTACTCTGGATTACCTTAAGTCGGAACTTTTCCATGTTGAAGTTTAATACTAATCTTCTTAAAACTCCTCTGCAACTGGGAGTGCAGTAGGCCCCTCAGGTAGTCTTGAACATAGGCTTTACCCTATAATAACTTCACAGGGAGGTAATGTGTTCACAGAAGGTCATATGCAACCCTTGCTGGTCCTGGTGATTACTAGAAAACTCTGAACCTTTACTGTGCACATTTCCATAGGATGTATAAAAATACAGGTGTAGGACCCAGAAAACAATCCAACTCTATACTCTGTCTTTTAGTACTCTTTCTACTTGATGATTATAAAGCTTTGCAGCTGTCAGTTCTTGGACAAGAAAGGCTCCTGGAAGCAGCGCACAAAAAATTTCCCCCAAAACTGAACACTGAATAAGCTTTCAGTGTTTTTTTTTTCTCCTTCATCATTTCTTTATGTTCTTTCCTGAATTTCTTCCCATATTATTTAGACAGTCCAGCATTTAAGTCTTTCTACTTTGTAACAGAATTGAGAGAATAATGTTCCTTAATATGCATGTTAACCCTTCTATATTTTCTTACTGTGCTTTTACAGATAACTATTTGACAGCCTGCAAATCTGAAGCAATTTGGTACTTTCCATGTCAGAAAAAAAGACTGTAATTATTTACAGTTACAGACAAAACTGTGAGAATTAAGTAATGGACTATAACAATGTTGTATGGACTGGCTCTGGCAATCAGAAGAAAACAGCAAGATACTAGAGACAAAAAGATTTACTTCATGTGATATCTCAGGACATCTCAGCAATTTAAAGGCTATACTATAGTTATGGAAAAAAATCCATTAGAAGACCAAGTGTTTTATGCCCTACTTATGAAGAATATATATATGCTACCAAAATTAAGCTTCAAACCTCATGAAAGGAAATCAAGTTCGAGCTTTGACAAAGATCTAGCTCACATTCTAAGGTGATGTAGATCCACTGGTAAGTTCTCTTTCAATATATTTATTACAATTTATGTGAGTTTAATATCTGTAGATTGGCTGCCTATCTAACCACATTGAAAGAATAAATTTAACAGAACAATGCAAGTTTGGGGGTAATCAGAATGAAAGGTGAAAAAAATATCAAAAATTTGGTGGCTAAGAAAGTTTGAAGACAAACATAGTATCCAATAGAATGCAGTGTCTAAAAAGACCCAAATAAACCCAAAATAAATCTAGGTGCAATTGTGATGATACCTTTAAAGCCACCAAATACAAGGTATAGAAATATAATTGAGTTTTGGAGACTTTAAAAAATTAACAGTATACCAATAGTAGAAGCAATCCACTTAGTGAAACATATTTTAAGCATACATATTTGCTTTTGTCTCCTAAAATATGCAGTTTTCTTAAGAAACAGTCATCTGAGGATTTTATACTTTAAAAATTGATGCAAAGAATTTGCCTTTCAAAGGACCTCCAGTTCCAGAAATTTATACAAAAATGGTACAAAATAATTGATTTTCCATCAGATATGCAACAATATTAACATATATATATATAAATTATAGGTATATATATGAGTTGTTACCCATTTTATATCAGTGATTTTCTTATTTGGTTTGGTTTGGATTGGGTTGGGTTGAGGCTTTTTTTTGTGGATGTAGGATTTATCCTTGCTTTTCTGGTCTTGACTGGGATAGAGTTAATTTTCTTCTTAGTAGCTGGTACAGTGCTGTGTTTTGGCTTTAGTCTGAGAACAACGCTGACAGCACACTAGTGTTTGAGTTGTTGCTAAGTAATGCTTACCCTGACCAAGGACTTGTCTGTTTCTCATGCTCTGCCAGTGAGGAGGGGCACGAGAAGCCAGGAGAGAGCAGACACAGGACAAACTAGCCAAAAGGGTATTCCATACCACAGCACGCCATGCCAGGTATATAAACTGGGGGGAGACACTGGGAAAGGACCGATCACTGTTCAGATTAGGCTGGGTATTAGTCAGCAGGTGGTCAACAATTGTATCCTTTTCCCTTTTTTGGTTTTATACTCTCCTCCCTTGTTATTTCCCTTACCATTATCACTATTAGTGGTAGTATTAGTATTATATTATACTTTATTGTACTTTGTTTCAATTATTAAACTGTTGTCATCTCAACCCATGGGGTTTACATTCTTTTGATTCTTCTCCCCATCCCACTCAGGAAAGTGGAAAAGTGGGGTATGAATGAGTTGCTGCGTGGTACTGAGTTATTAGCTGGGTCCAAACCATGACATTTGCTTCGTTTCCTTTTTTTTTAAGGAAATTCAGAACATTCATTAAAATCACTTAAGTCAAATCACTTAATATTCTGTTCCACAGTGTTTTCTAATAATCCTTCTTTAGTTCAAGGACAGGTTTTACAAGTACAGTGTCTATTCCATCAAGTTTTTCTTGTCCCATTTTTTAGGAGTTGAAATATTTAAGATAAGGGCACACAAGAGGAGTATGCTGAGATAGTGTCATATAAATTATCTAACAGGATCTATCAAACCTAATCTTGACTAACTAAATGTGTTGCTTTACAGGACTACTTCCCTTACATGATGTTCTAAGGAAGACCTAGATTCAATCAACATTTACAAACCTTTAGTATATCCTGAAGTTAGAGCAGTCCTTTGTTACAAGTGACTGCCAGAGTAGAAGCTGTCAGTCCTCTACCCTACATCAGTCATCCAGATTGTATTCATTTTCAGTGGATGAACTCAGATTCCGTTTTTCTTTTTGCTTAAGATAATTTTAATGCATTTTCCCAATCCACAATGAGCATCCTAACGAGGGGGTGTGCTTTGAGAGTGCCACAGAGGCAAGATAGTTGGTGAAATACATGACAAGATTATATGAAATAATCAGGAATAATCAGAAACAGAAATACATGACATGAAGGGATCTTTAAGGCAGCTTCCAAAACAAACCATCCCATGATTCTAGGATTTTTTGGCTTACTGTTATTAAAAGCAACAGTTCTTTAGACTGGATTCAGGCTGACTTTGGTTTACCCTAAAATGATCAAGACTCATCTGCATTCATTCAAATAAAAAATAGCATTTTCAATGAAATTAATGTTCACCCTAAGTGATCTTAAGTGAAGCTTACTGCCAGCTGAAGTATTCCTTTTTTCAGATGGCAGTGTTTTTTGATGAGTAAATAATAACTTTCATATTTGAAATAAGAAAAATAATAATAATAAATCTCAGCACTAGAATACTAGGAAAGCCATCAGACACCTTTACTGTACCGAGAAAAGAGAAATCTATACATCTTAGTCAGGATGGGAAACAAATCACCCTCCCCAGCCTCCAGTAAAGATTATTTTCTTTACATCTCCAAAATGATGGAGAAGATCTGTAAGACTAAAATGCAAAGTAAATTCTATATGATTAAGTCCTTAGGAATATCTTGTCCTTCAATAAAAAAAGATACTTTCATATATTATCCGAAATGAAGAGCTTGACATGCTACAAATATAATAAGGAAAGGGCTGCCAATGCAATATGATAAACTATTACATTTTCTTTTTCCTAGAATCTCATTTTAATTAATACACATACAAGAACTCTGCACTTTGAAAAAGCATTATATAAACACAAGGTTAATTGCTTGCAATGTCCAAATTAAATGGAATTCTTATATAATATTTGGAAAGGGGATATAGCATGGCTTATCATCAGAACAATAATATTTAATACATATAAACCACTGTAAAGTAGTGCTTGATATTCTCCAAGGAAGAGTTAAAAAGCAAAGCTGTTAATCTCAAAGTCTGCTGACAGTGACGCAGGAACTTCTCTCTTTATTGCTGCGACTTAAAGCTCACAAAGCACACTGAGTTATAACATAAAATACCTTTGAACTTCAATACACACATAGATGCTTCCCCTCTTGCTCACCTCTAGCAATTTTGTTTGGAGATAGGAGCTCAGCCTTTATGATGTTACACTTCAAAACAGTACATCGTTTAGCATCTTCAAACTTTCAGAAAAACAGGAACATACTCCAGAGCTCAGTTAGCTGTGAAAAAGCAATCCAAAACTTCTGTGCAAAGTTATTAAACTACTGGGATCAGTATTTTAAAAAATATCCACTCTCAGGATCTCCATACAGCACTCACTGTATCAAAGTGCTGCCCCTTCATTTTATTCAATTCTGTCTCTGATTTTCATTTTTAGCAGGAACAAAATCATCTGTTAAATCAGTTGGTAAACTATTTCCCCAAGGTTTTACAACTTGCAACATCTTCCTTCTCACTAGCTTCATAAAAACACACAGTGGTCTACCAAATATTCTGTTCATAGAAAGCAACTAAAGTCTGAACAGCAGTTCCCTCTATAATGCTATAGGTCTTGGAACCATTCTGCTGGTGCTACATAAATCAATCACTATTCCGGTCTTTGTATTTTGTCCTCGGTTCTGATTGACTCTGATCTCAGAAGGCACCTCAATGTAATTTGTTAGATAATTTCCTTGCAGTGAGTTCTTTTCTACAGTGTCAACAACAGTAGTTAAGCTGTGCCACTTCTAGGTGATTAGAGGTTTATGTATGAATTGCAGTTCTGAAAACTCAATGAAAAAAAAAAAAAAGAGTAACCTTAATGAAATTAGTATAGGTTTTTTTCACCTATTCCTTTTGACCTGAATATGCACACTATTTAGAAAGCATGAGGATCAGAGGATGAATAAGAGATTATTAACCAGTTATAACTAAATATTGGTTTTGATCTGCTTTTACAGCTCTCAGGGTGCTCAGGTTTTGCCAATGAACAAACAAAAGTTCCCAAAACTCACAATTGCTGTTAGCAGCAGTGTAAGAAACAATGGTTTCTGTTTACACGCCCATGAAGCTGACGTTCATCTGCTTGTTTGCTTTTTGTCTCCTACTATGTCAGACACTCTGAATTAAACATTACCAAAACAGGTAAGGTAATGTAAATTTGATGAGTGACAGTAAAAAGGTTTGGGTTTTGTCTTTTTTTTTGTTTGTTTTTTTTTTGGTGTGGTTTGGTTTTTTTAATTGCATGTGCAATTCATTTTATTTGTCTATTTCTACATTTTGCTAAACTGAATTTGATTCAGTAAATTTAGCCTTACTTAAAATGTTTAGACTACAAGTGCATGTGAAAATTATCAGTAAAGAAACCCAACCAGCTGGGAAGTTGCTTAGGATGAATTAGAACTTACATACTAAAGTTTGGTGAACACTTTTTGCTTAGTTTACTTAGTTTATATTACAGTTTGCATACCATGAAGGAATGTCAGAAATGCATTACAAACAGTATTGAAGTTATTTTAAAAAAATTAAATCCCCTCAATTTATTTTGGTTTTAATTTTACAGGCTGAATTACCAATTTGGAGGGGGTTCACCTTCAAAATTTTTGTTTTATGTACTCCTATGCTCACGGAAACTGACGTGAGAATTTTTTTTTTTATTTTTCATTGTGGTAGAAGTCAAATTACCTAAGAATGCATATAAATCTGATTCCAATGATTCTCATGAGAGCAGAAAATTTGGACCCAACCTTTTCATATGTTTTCTTGTATGTAGCGAGCACACTAAAAGTATTAGTGAATTCCGGAAAAGAGGCTACAGACCTATAGGATGAGAAGTTACATAAAGAAATCTGTAAGAGTAAAAAGGAGAAAAATAGAAGAGAGTTCTAAAAAAGGGACAGTGGTCTAGCATTTGGTTCCATTAACCTTGATGAGACTAAATGATTCTCTAAGTGTGAGGGGAACTAAATTAAATTCAAGTCAACATTAAAAATGAGGCTAACTAGAGTAAATTTTTGGAGTTTGATAGTATTCCCTAAAATTAAAAAAATATATCTTTATTCCTACAAAAATAATAAGTATGTATTCGAGCAACAGGAGAATTAGTAAAGGAGGAAACTGTTTTTCTTCTTTGAGCATTTTAAATTACTCCTAAAAATGATAAAACTTGATTAGGGTTTCAAAGGTTTTGACATAATAAACATTTTCTATTTAAAATTTAATTAATTACCTCAAGAGTTAAGTTTAAAATTGCTCCAGGTTTAGTGAAATTCTGCAAGTAGAATACTGAGTACAACTCTTACTCTAATTATTGCAATCGCTTCTAAATATCGAGTGTGAGGCATCCCTGCCCATGGCAGGGGAGTTGGAACTAGGTGATCTTAAGGTCCTTTCCAACCTAACTATTCTATGATTTTATGATTCTATGTATTTAGCACAGATTATTTATGTATAAAAACATTATGGACCCAAAGTGTGAAAAAGTTCTATGCAGTACAGTTTCCTTTGCCACTGTAGCTCACCAGGGAAGACCAAGCACTGATGCAAGGTGCAGCTTTTAGTAGAGTTTTACTTTTACTGTATAAAATTCACATTTTTCTTACTATATATGCTATAAAAAGCGTGTGCAATGTTCATATAGGCTATTTCTAAAGCTCCAACATTGTTGGAGCTAGGCAAAGATTTTATTTAATGAAATCTTTCAAGTATGTAGGTAAGATGACAAAATTAAATCCCAATAAATTTTGAAACTTCAGAATGTGATTGTTGCAGTCACATTTCAGTTTTACCTTGCTTCCCATTTATTCATGTCACTCTGACATGAAACAAAGCTACTGCTGAAAAACACTGCAGTGGATAACTAACTCAGGAGCTGCTGTAGTGAAAGGAGAATTTCTGTGCTGTTTTTGGTTTGCATTCAAATAACCTTTACTGTTATGGTTTACTGGTTTGTGTTCATTCCACAAAGGTGCCATAAGGAGAAAAACTTCTAATAGGAATGCCAAACCTCCACTGTAGTCCAACTTTGGTATAAATTTTTTGCAGGCAGTTGCTTGTGTCTCTTGAACTACATGAAGAGAATGTGGGATATTTTCATTAAGTATGTCCTGCTAAGAAATGAAAGAAAGAACAAAAAAAAACATACATGGATGAGAGCAGAAGGAAAAGAACACAAGTCAATTTGATTAATTCATAACGACATACAGATATGTAGAACAGAAGCTTTTATTAATGGAAATGTTCAATTTTGCTTTTACTGTTTCTGCCCTTTCTAATATAATTAAGGATATTCATTTGAAGTTATGCTTCTTGCATTATTTGTTTAAAAATCAATACTCTCTGAAAATAATATCTCTAGTTTCTACATAAGGTTTTTTTGAATTAGAATTGTTTTTTGTAATAGGAAGAATGCGGAAAAGTCAAAAAGCTTTCTTTAAATTGAGGACACTTCTGTTCTTATGGAAAGAAATTGTTAACAAAAAGAAATGCATTGGCAGTTTAAATAAATTATTAAATACTTGATTATTTATTTTAATCCATAGTTTTGTCTGAACATGTTGTTAACTCAAGAACATTTATTTAAAAAATGCATTTTTCCTGCTGCCTAGTGTACCTCAGTTTAAATTACCTAAGCTCACTCTATTTGATAAATTTATATCTAAAAGTGAAAATAAATATTCAGAATTTCATAAATCTAGGAGATTGATTATTTGTTCTCAAGCTACTGTGTTTAAAAAAAAACTATTTTGGGATAGTACATTTAATATAATTTTTCAAGAAGTGAAGGATTTATTGGTATTTGTACCTGCCACCAGAACATGCATCTTTTTCTTACATTTATTTGCAAGTTCTACTCTCAGAAAATCATGAGATTATCTTTAAAACTCATGAGACACAACCATAGGCTGAAGAAATTACTATTTCTTTTGTTTCTGCTTTGGGATTTGTACCTAGTCTTTTCCTTCTTAACATGTTTAGCTTAATTCAGATCACTGTATAAAACTTTCCCAATGTACGTTAGAAGCATTCATGTCTTTGTTTTAGTTTTTAAAAAGATTAAAATAAATATGATTCATTTTTCATCTAATGTCATGATTCCTGCAGATGTGATTGAAAAATCATTTATGAAGCTAACTGTGAGTCTATTGAAGCAGTTCTCACCACCCAGTAATTCCATGCCTATTAACACCCAAGTTTTTACCCAGTTTTGATGTTCTCCAGATTGAAAATTAAGTTTCCTACAATTTTCAGTCATTTTTTCCCCTAATACTGACTTATATGTATTAGGAAGGTCAGTAATAGGTTTCTTATCTCCTAACAGCATCTCATTCCACTAAAAAATAGACAATTACACAGTTTTCAGTCACCATTTTTTTAAACATATTGAACATTGAATTTAATGATAAACAGCAATATAGTAGTCAGCAAATAGAGAGCATGTCCTGTCTTGATTATTTGCACAGTTACACAACCTTCATGCTAAATCCTGGTCTTGAATAGAATTAGGTGTTTAGATATTGTGACATGATATAAGTAGTTAATTGCCTTCATTTATTCTTGAGGAAATCACATTCCTACCAGCAACCTTTGACTGAAATACTATTTGTATGCAATTCAATTACAGAAATTCTTTGATTGAAAGGGATAAGTAAACTACTGTGCTACCTAGTTTTTTAAAAGCAAAATCTATTTCAGGTTTACCATAAGTCCTTTTCTTGCTATCGTAAGAATTACCAGGTTAAGGATATTACGAATATCTAATATTTTTGAATAATTTTCATTTTCAATACAAAATATGTAGGAGTTTGTTTCTGAATGAAATAGATGGTGTGTAAGTCTGTATCATGTAGGTATTTATCCAAAACCTACTTTTGTTTTTAAAAGGAAAACAGTATTAGGCATATTTAGATCAAGATATACAACTTATAGCTCCTATTGATCTCTGCATGAGTCAGTTACTTATGACTGCAAATACTTCAATTTTTTAGGTATTCATTTTAAGTCACCTTGAGATGGATTTTTGGTTGTTGAGAAATATCTGAAATATAGAGTCTCTATTACTAAGCCCCATATAAGTGGCATTCCAAAACCAAATTTGGCTATAAATAACCATTTTTTGAGAACCCTATATCTGAGGCAGAAATTCCAGATTCTGTGGTGAAACTGGAGGTAGTATGATGGTCTCCCAAAATCCATTTCTGTGATCTTAAGTCACTGATGCTAAAATTCACTATTAATTGATTTTAGTTCTTCTGAATAAAATTATCTCTGCTTATAAGCGAGATATTTTTTCATGAATGTTACAGTGTTTGAGCGCTTGTAAACATGCTCATTTTTATAACAGTTTCACTGAAAATTGTAGTAAATCACCTGCAACAAAACTCATTTAAAAACTGCTATGAGTCTTTCTTTTGCTAGTACAGTATCTTTTACTTCTTTGGAGGCTATTTATACTTGGTCAGACCTAAGACTGTTAGAATGCATTGCATCTACTGCTCCAGGGCTACGCTGAGTACACGTGATTTCATAGATGATCACAGGCATGTGGTTAAGTTCCATTCTTTATGAAGATGGCTTGTGGAAAGTTTAGCTAAAGTTGACTTCTGATTACTGAAGCTATTTCATTTTTTACTTAAGCAGGGCCTTTTGCTGAGATCTTACATCATCTTCAGAGAAAAAAAGCATATATGAGAAAGAAAGTGAAAGAAAATTGGGAGAGAAGTCTGGTCTTATCTTCTGCCAGTCAAAATATGAAGTGTGCCAGCTACTTTCGAGTAAAATGTCTCACTCTTTCTTGATTTACAATCAATAGAAGAGCAGGACAGCTACACCTAGTAACAACAGAAATATTCCTACAACAGAAAAAAAAATCTTTTAGTGAAGGAGCACTAGTTAAACCAGATTCTAGTTAAACTACAAGGCATCAGCAAATTGCAACATACTCCAGTCGTTTACTGCCATTTTTAACAGAATCCTACTCTAGCTTTTAACACCATGCTTCAGGACATCCTAAGACACAAAGACAACCAGCAGAAGTACTGATACAATTACAATCCTTACTCTGCTGTCCTCCATCACACTTTCCAACTAGAAACCTTTTTATCATAGAAGTCAGGGAAAACCTATGAGTTACAAGTAGTTCTCACTACTCTATCTGATCCATCGAGTTCCAGTCTTTGAAATGATAGCCTCTTGAAATAATAAATGTTGTCCAATTACTTTGTAATTTTTAAGATTATCTTCAAAAAAAAAAACACACAAAAAACCATCAACAAAAACCAAAACCAAACAAACCCCTCAAAAATCAACAACACATACACACACCAAAAAAGAAGAAACAAAAGAAAAAACCCACAAACAAACAAACAAAGCCTTTTCCCAGTTACTTCTCTATCAAAAAACTTCATAAAACAGTAAGGTCAAGGAAGATAGGATAAGTTGGATATTTCACACATATCAGCAGATATATGTGAACTTAATCAAAGAAAAGATCACTGCAAAAATAAATCAAAGAAAATCAATCCTTTTTCAGTTTATCATAGAAAATTATGAACTTTCTGCACTCCTTGAAGAGGCTTGGCAATATCAGGAGACTATATCCTATATAAGCCAGTGCTTCTTAGGATAATGAGACGAGTTGAATTATCATCTGAAGTATGAAGTGGTCCTCAAACCCGCGGGGAATGTCTGTTATTAAGCGTCCATTACTTGTCCAGACCAAGAGAGAATTCAGAAAAGACTGTACATTCTTGCTACAATGTACATTTCTGTTAGCTTTGGAAACTTACTTATTGACCTGAGATTCCAGGTTATCTCTGTACATTGCAGAAGTTGGTTTTGAGTTTCTGGTAGCATTATTTTTTTCTCAATATTTTTTGCTGGTAGACTGAGCTCAAACACATTTAGCATGTAAAACCACTTAGTTTAAACATTAAATAATTATCAGAGTAGTGTTATTTTTAATGACTTATTCACTGGAGTCCAATATGTAAAATTATACAAAACACGAAGGAAGTGATATTTTCTAAAAAAAAAAACCCAAAAAACACATCAACAAAAAAATACCTGAAACAAAACCAGCCAACCAACCAAGCAAACACAATCCTACACTTTTTTTGCATAGATTTGTCCTGGAAACTTTTTTTTCTCCTGGAACTTTCTTTTTTTTTTACTGCCAAGCTTTGTGAAGATGGCTCCACAGATCATACCGCTGTCACTTACGTTATCTCTGTGGAATGAAGGATGCTTTATGCTAGTTTATAGACAATTGCTTGATGTTCTGGGGCATCCAACATAACGACATGACCCTGTTGAAGCAAAGTGAGAGCAGGGCCATGAAAATGTTCAAAGGGCTGGAGCGCCTCTCCTATGAAGACAGGCTGAGACAGTTGGGCTTGCTCAGCCCGGAGAAGAGAAGGCTCAGGGGAGACCTTAGAGCAGCCTTCCCGTACCTAAAAGGGGCCTATGAGAAATCTGAACAGGGACTTTTTACAATGGCATTTAGGGATAGAACATGGGGGAATGACTTTAAACTGTAAGAGAGGAGATTTAGGTAAGATATTAGGAAGAAATCCATTACTATGAGGGTGACAAGGCACTGGAACAGGTTGCCCACTGAAGTTGTGGATGCCCCATCCTTGGGAACCTTCAAAGCCAGGCTGGATGTTGCTTTGAGCAACCTGATCTAATGGAAGGTGTCCCTACCTGTGGAAGGGGATTTGGAACTAGATGATCATTAAGATTCTTTCCAACCCTACCCATTCTATGATTCTAGGACACAAATATTCAGTAAAGACAATGGGCAACTCTATTCCTAAAATTCACAACTGACTTCCTTGAATCAGTAACTTCCTTATAAACTACCTGTATCAAAATACATCAATTGTTTTATTGATATGTGTAATTAAAATCCTTTATACTTCTGAATTTCAAGAGAAAACAGATTCAGTGTATGAAACAAACCTTGTTTATTTTCAGAAATTTTGACTCATTAGCTGTCCAGGTGTTCTAGGTATTTTGCTAAGGCACCCACAAGGTTGTATGAGGTTCCTCAGCACTCAGAAAAAAAATTAAGATCAGACAGATTTGTCAGCATGCACTCATCACTTCCAATAAATTGCAGCAATGGCTGTATATTGTCCTGTATCTGAATAGTGTCCATCATATTTTCTTCCTTGTAATTACCACAATGGCATGTTACTGCTTTTCTGAAATTCATACAAAAAAAACCCAAACAAGCCCACCCAAAACTCTAATGATTTTACAAAAGGCCAGGTGGTACCTGCTGCAAAAGGAAACAGATAATGTAAAATTCAAAGAGATAAAAAAGGAACATAGCTTGGCAAAATGTGGTAGTTTAATTTCCAAGAGTCCCTTGTAACACTGAGCCAGCTACGCTGGTATGCTCCAATAGTTCTTGACAATTCTAGTGCAAGTTGATTTATTTGGCCAAAATATACCAGCAACTCACCACAACTTGCTTAATATTGTAGCCTAATGAGTTTGTTAGCCCTGATTTTTTTCAACTTTGAGTTCGGAAGTTGAGAGAGTAGCTCACAACAGCTGATTCCATTATGTGTCAAAGCATCTTTTACTTAAGCGCAAAACTATAAATCAGTATTACTGTGCTAAGAAAATGGACCCAGAGTCACTCTAAGGATTTCTGAAGCATAGAAAATGTTTTGAGGATGGTCCAGAGGGCCTTTACTAATGTCTCAAAGTGAACAGGCTACTCTGTTAATTCCAATTTGATGTTGGGAAGGCCATAGTGATTATAAGTGTTTACCACATAAAACATCCTAAAGCAAAAAATGCCACTTTGAAGGTGTTTGAATATTTGCCTGATGGGATTTGGGAAACTGTTCAAATACTATATACAACCTTTTACCAGAAGACAACTGAATATATTGGGTCCTCAAAGTTAACATTACTGTTGAAGCTAGGTTACATTAGAGACTCACAGCTGAATTCATCTCATTTATCTGCTTCTAAAAGTCAGGCTTCACATACTGAGTCATACACACAGAGCGTTCTTAATCAAAAGAATTTTCAAAGATCAAAAGATAAATCAGTGGAATGAATTACTACCGTGAGTTATTTATTTAGTAAATAACCTTGATGATAAATATTTAGACAGTTGTAGCTGTGTCAGACTAATGTAGCTTCTGAAGATCAGCAGAATTAGTGGTACTCTTTAAAACAAAGCAATTTCCAGTTATGTAAGGAAACGTGATCATATGTTCCTATTTCTCTTTTTAGTATGTGAAAAAATCATTTAGCCTTTCCATAGCTGCTTTCCTGACTTGTAGAATAAGTATAATGACACTTCCTCTTTTCCCAAGAGTTGCAATATTGTGGTCAGGGGATATTTATAAATTTCATAAAATATAAAACTTTAAAAAATCTGTATTAATATTTTTCTCATTGTCTTTCAAATTACATATTAAGAAAAGTACTTCAGAGTTTAACTCAAAATCAGAACTGGAAAATGGCTTTTTTTTTAATAATAATGGTTTGTTTGTGGTCAGTGTCAGCTTTTTCTAATGTTCTGTTTTTATAATGTTTTCATATAATTTTTCAGTTTCTGATCTCTGATGATTTCCAGCAAAGGAGAGATTTTTTTGTTCAAGAAAAACTGAAATATATTCATCAGAAAAAGACTGCAGTTTGTCTTGAGGTCTGTTCTCAGGTTTACCTTTTAGTCTGCATTTGAAATTCAAATTACTCTCAAAATGACCTCATGTTCTTACCTAGCAAAATCTTTTGTTCGAACAAAGTGCTTCCTCTGCTTTACTGTATGTCACTAAGGTTACTGTTTAACAAGATACAGTATAGCCATATTTCAGTAAATGGATGAGGATTATGTTGTGGCAGTTTATTTCCTTCTTTTTAATTATTTTATTATTGAAAATCTGTCATGTTATGTAATATTGCCATATTTCTTTGCATGGAAAAGTTCATGCTAACTAGTTTGCGTAGGTCAGTCTTGGGTAAAAAGCGTACTGAATGATTCACAGAAAAGAATGAGGGGGAGCAGACAAATGTCCTTGATCACGAAGAGTCTTGGAGTGTTAGTTTACTAGCAGAGAGATTGTCAGAGCACAGAAGAGTCCCTTGTGATGCACAGTTAATGTGCTTAGGGCTGAAAATCTCTGCATACCATTTGCATAGCTAAAGTGACAAAAAAAGAACTGAAGAAAGGAGCAGGACAGGTCATGTGTATCTTAACAATATAAGCATTCAGGTATCCTACAATGTTTCTCAAAATGTTAGTAGATGGTGTCTGAGACCTTTAACATGTTACCTATCAAAATAGCTTTTCTGGCTATCATATGCCCTCAAAATATAAATGTATCTCCTCTGACCTGTGTGTTCTTCGATTTTTAACTGCTTTGCGCATTCTATGGAGGTACTGGCATTATTCCTTAAATGCAGTGAACAAGGGAACCAAACACCTGCTAATGATCCTTATCTACATTTAATGATCTCCAAAGACAATTTTACCCAAGTTATTCTCTGAAATATCAGTAACTGTGGTAGGACAAGCGGTAATGGCTTCAAACTTAAATAGGGGAAGTTTAGATTAAATATAAGGAGGAAGTTCTTTACTGTGAGGGTGGTGAGGCACTGGAATAGGTGGCCCAGAGAACTAATAAATGCTCCATCCCTGGCAATGCTCAAGGCCAGGTTGGACAGAGCCTTGGGTGACATGGTTTAGTGTGAGGTGTCCCTGACCATGTCAAGGGGGTTGAAATTATAAGACCTTAAGGTTCTTTCCAGCCCTAAACATTCCATGATTCTATGACATGAGGCTAGACAGACTTCTAGTCTGTTTAAGTATAGCACTAATTATGCTTTTTTGTCTTACTGAATCCATGGTATAGGATTCAAAAGAACTAATTGAAAAAGCCTTTTAAGCTACTCATTCAAGTTAAACTTTAAAAAAATATTACTCTTTCATGTTAATCTATACTGACGTCAGTTTACTTACATCTTTAAAACCTATGCTTGCTTTTATTGTTTTGATATTTTCCTCTTTTCAAAAGCTTTCTTCTTTTAATAGATATATGATATGAAGTTCTCTCAAGGTGTCAAATACAATAAGTCTAAGCAGAAAAATGTGTTTGAGCATTAGTTCTCTCTGGTCTACATTGCTTATAAGGAAAGACAGCACATATATTGCTTGTTTTAATATCCAAGAGTGCTGAATAGCAAAGAAGGAAACTTTTCTCTTGCAGAAACCCTTTATTTTTACTCAGCTGAAAGTTAATATTCTATACTCTCAGTTAATAGATGATCAAAGATGTAACCTAGTGTGAGGATTAAAGAGAGTTCTGCTGTGACCATCTTCATATATTCTGCACAGCAAGGTATTAATGCAAGCAAAAATAAGTCCAAAAAGCCAATACTGATTTTAAAAATGAAACCATATTTTCATCTAAAATAGGTGAACATGACAAAATATCACCATGCACTTGAGAAACAACAATGAAAAGATAGCAGCAGGAAATTAATTAGTTTACAGAAAAAGTGAGAACTTATTATATTAGGTTCTGATTTAGGAAGCCATTCCTAGTCAGCAAAACACTTTAGTCTATGTTTAACTAGAAACATATTCATAAGTCCCATGAACTTTGATTAGCTATAACACATTCTTTGAGTTTAATAATAAAGCAGTGATTTATGCCTAATATTGTTCTTTCTAAACTCAATAGTTTTTGCCATGAATTTCAAAGGAAAAAGAATTACCCTGCTTGATTCTTGTTTACAATTTCCCTCATAAAGCTAACATGCTTCTGCTGTTCATGCTTAGTCTTAGTCTGCTTTTATTTTATTATCTGAATAATTGTCATATATTATGACAATATTTGGGGTTTTTCATTTCCTTCTAGATAATACATTTTTAAATAAAAAGGCTGACAAACATGTCATCTTGAATGTGGTATCTATGAATTGGCTTGCTAGAAGATCCATGTTTTTAAAGGAAAGCCTAGAAGTTTTTCAGGTCTAAAAATTATTTCCTACTTTAGGTGCTTTATAAAGAATTCTACCATTTCACTCATAAAAATGGGGGGAAGGGGAGATAATTGAGACTCCCAAATACTTACTTTTGATGCATGAATCAAGGACAGATAGTTGAAAAAGTAAATTTTAAAGGTATTACACCATGGAAATAATTATTGTGGAGAAACACTACTGTATGGAAACCAGAAAAATCAAGATTAAAATACAAAGGGGATGGTGCTATGAAGAAGTTAACATGAGGCAGTTAGACTCTGGGTAGATTGACAAGTAGCACAGGCTCTGTGTGCATTCTTATGTCACAATGAAACAGTATTTGAGCCAGTGAATTCCTTACTGTAAGTGCGACATGCTCCTTTCATTACTGAAGATGCTGAGCATATGCGCAGACAGATATTCTGAAGTAGCCAGAGCACTGGAAATACTTAAAATTCTTAATTTTATTTTCAATTACTTGGTCAGAAAACCACCTTCTAAGTAATATATGTCAAGAATTTAGACTCAAAAGAATGCAGGTATTCCAGTTATACTCAACTGACAAATAAAAGTGTTCTAGAACAAACAGAACTTAATAAATTTTTCCTTTTAATTTTTTATCTTTATGCATAATATATATATTCATGTGTATATATGTATTATGTATTTTTTATGATTTATGTTGTATTATAATATTATGAAGCATGAGATTAAGCAAGTAGGAAAATAAAAAGTGTAGAGCAGCCTCTATTCATGAATGTATTTGTAATGGGTATTTCAGCACCAATATACAATAGTGACATGGTACGCTAATCAAATGGGCAAAGCTAATACCAGTTGAGTACTCCAAAGAGCACTGCCACCAAACAAACAGCTGTATCTTGGTTCATCTTTATTTTCAAAAGTTAGAGAGGCTCAGATTGGTAATAACATACTTCCCAAAATTAATTGTCCTTTGTGCTCTGAAGTTCTGTGACTAAGTAAGGTTTCAGAATAGTGTAAAAGTTGCTGATATTTTGCCAGTGAAAAGCTGTTGGAACAAGGTTCATGTATATGTTTGAATTCCTTTCTCCACAGGACAGAACATTTGCTAGAGATTGCCAAGGGAAAGCAGTGTATGGAATATGCTTATGTTTTGTACACCAGGCTGCTTACAAACCTAAAACAGGACACCTGCTGACAGGAAAAGCAGGGTTTTTTTTAGTTCAATAGATATCTCTGCTGTTTTTGAATACAAAGGTGCCTGCTTCCATTTTTTTTGCAAGAACTGATTCCTAATAAATAAGATTAATCTTTGATTTGATATTGTCCCAGTTAGTTACTTTAGCGTAGCCTCCACTTTCTACATCAAGCTTTGTGATTTCTGCCTGTAATTTCTTTTCAGTTTTTCATTTCCCTTCGTTTATTCACATTTACAGAAATCATAACACGAATCAAAGCGTTTAGGTAATCACAGCAAGAAAATGAAGTATTTAGAAATATTTTATTGTCTTTATTTTCTCTTTGGATAAAGGTTTTGAACTGTAAAATACCAGGTCTCATATATATTTAATTATTCATTTTGGAACAATTCTATGATTCTATGATTCTGTTTTGTTTGGAGACATGTGGATAAAAAAAAATGAAATTTACATTAAAGATTTTGGTAAAATTTTAATAGATCTAACTTCTATTGCATATATATTGACTGAGACTTCCTGGGCTACTATTCTGAGAGAATTAACATAGATCAGAGGCCTTGATATATAATATAATCTTACTATATTATAAAGTGTATGAAATCTGTTATATATTATTTAATCATTCCAAGGAAAACTTACCATTTTACTCAATTACCCTGTTTTGACATGTTTTCTAATGAAGATCCATAAACAGATGTCTGTTCCAGATTTAAATGGAGATGCTTAAGAAGGAGGGATTCCAACTGTTAGTGTTGACCTGGAGAAAGCCCAAATATAGTTAAATTAGCACTGAAATGGATTGAGACCATTCACATAATTGGTAACTGTGGCTTAGCTGCTGAGAAAGAAACCTTCATTTTAAGCCATTACAGTCATCACTGATTGTCTGCATCATATCTTAAATTTACATGATTACATATTGAAAAATTTTCAATCCTCTTTTGTGTTAAGAGTAACAAAATGGACAGATTCTGTTTCTGTACCCATTCATATACTTACATATACACAGAATCATAGAATAGTTAGGGTTGGAAAGGACCTTAAGATCATCTAGTTTCAACCCCCTTGCTGTGGGCAGGGACACCTTGCACTAAACCATGTCACTCAAGGCTCTGTCCAACCTGGCCTTGAACACCGCCAGGGATGGGGCATTCACAGCTTCCTTGGGCAACCCATTCCAGTACCTCACCACCCTCACAGTAAAGAACTTCCTCCTTATATCCAACCCAAACTTCCCCTGTTTAAGTTTGAACCCATTGCTCCTTGTCCTGTCACTACAGTCCCTAATGAAGAGTCCCTCCCCAGCATCTTTGTAGGCCCCCTTCAGATACTGGAAGGCTGCTATGAGGTCTCCACACAGCCTTCTCTTCTCCAGGCTGAACAGCCCCAATTTTCTCAGCCTATCTCATACAGGAGGTGCTCCAGTCCCCTGATCATCCTCATGACCTTCCTCTGGACTTGATCCAACAGTTCCATGTTCTTTTTTATGTTGAGGACACCAGGACTGCACGCAATGCTCCAAGTGAGGTTGCATGAGAGCATAGTAGAGGGGCAGGATCACCTCCTTTGACCTGCTGCTCATGCTCCTTTTGATGCAGCCCAGGATACAATTGGCTTTCTGAGCTGCAAGCACACACTGCCAGCTCATGTTCAGTTTCTCATCAACCGACATCCCCAAGTCCTTCTCCACAAGGCTGCTCTGAATCTTTTCTCTGCCCAACCTGCAGGTGTATATGTCCATATTTGTATACATACGCTGCCTGACTTTTCTCATGAAACTTATGGTCATTATTCCCTACTATTTGTAGCTCTGAACAATAAGATCCTTTCTGCATCGGAAAAATACACTCAGCATATCAGCAATGGAAGTCCTGAAACAATGCTTCCATCTAACATCCTAAGGTAGCATAGCAATAACTTTTTCAGAAAAGTTAGATAGCTGCACCTGTCATATTCTGCTTATGGAAATCATTAAAACACTAGGAAATTTCTCTTATAAAAGAAGTTACATCAATGCTATTTGCAACAGCTACAGTTCTTAATCTTTTACCACAATTCTTCAATCTAGTTTTCATGTTCTGGATAGAAGTTATAGACTACAAAGCCTCTTCAGGTAATGAATCTGTGAGAAATAGTTCACTGTATTAACACAAACATTCTGAGGCTATTCCCTTTTGTCTGCCGTGACACATGCCAGATCTTATATATAAGAGATTTACTACAGAAGTAGCAAAACTACCAAACTCTAAGCAAAGGAAGGAAATATCTGTCATACTCTTTTAAAACCAGCGTTGTCCTACATTTGCTACCACTTGTTTAATAGAATTCTGAACATGTTGTCTCCCTGAGAACAGCATATCACAGATTATTTTCATAGATTTTTAGTTAAGAAACTTCTGTCTAAGAAATCACCTGAAATTCCCTTTTTTTCCAATTACTTATTAGAAAACTTCATTTTAACAAAACTGAATTAAAAGGGTTTGCCTGTCATTTTCATATAATGAAATTACTGATATTTGATAATTTTTACTGCCTTGCCGTATCTTTAGGTTCTTGCAATATTTGCAGAGTTCTCCTGACATTTTGGACCTACTTCTCTGTTGGCTTTGGACTAATGCAAATTGGAAGCAAAACATGACTTCTCAAAATGATTGTGTTTCATAAACTACTATCTACTCTGAAAATGACTGAAAAACAACAGCAGAATGAAGTTGAAGTTCCCAGAGTTCAATGAAGACTGTCTGGATTCTAGTCTGCAGCATTTCTTTTTTTGTTTCCCTTATTTTCATATTCCTTTGTCTTAGGATAAAATTCTAAGTATAACTGTTTCCTTTTTGTCTGTATGAGAAGAAACAAATATCAGACTGTTGCTTCACAACAGAGGCACTATAAAGTTAAAAAAAAAAATTCCATAGTGTCAGAATAAAGAACTAATTATTTGAATTCAAGCAGAATGAAAATATTACATGACCATCTGCCAATATTAATATCTTCAAATTATGAGAAATATGAACAAGTAGAAATAAAAAAATATGGCTAAATGGGATCTTGAGAATTTAAGCTAAACATTCACCTTCTCAAAGCAGGACTAGTAATCCCTAGATGATTACTGTCATGGTTTAAGCCCAACCGACAACCAAGAACCACGCAGCCACTCGCTCACTCACCCCGCTTCTTACCGCCGCTCCCGGAGGGATGAGGAGAATCGAAAGAATGCAACTCCCACAGGCTGAGATAAGAACAGTCCAGTAACTAAGGTATAACAAAACCACTACTGATACCACCAACAATAATAATGATAAGGGAAATAACAAGGGAAGAGAATACAACCGCTCACCACCTGCCGACAGACACCCAGCCCGACCCGAGCAGTGATCTAACCCTTCCTGGTAACTGCCCCCAGTTTATATACTGGGCATGACATGCTGTGGTATGGAATACCTTTTGGGCTAGTTTAGGTCA
>WYDI02009639.1:2466-24495 GCA_009867235.2 Psittacus erithacus
TGAGATATTCTACTTATGCTAAGATGTGTCATATGCACAGCTGATCAATTCACGTGAGTCATTCAACATGAATCACTTCTGTCTAAGGCACATCACTAACACCAGTCTTGTCAATGGTCTCCAAATGGCACCAAAATCCAATAGGCCAAGTAGTTCATTTTTTTCAGCAACTGCCTTTTTACCTACTTTCAAAGGGCTTCGGTAAAGCTAAACAGTGGTATGTTTGAAAAGCAGGACAACTTTTCAAGTCGTTATTTCCTCATATGAAACCAAGGTAACTGCAGATTGCAAGAAAATGCTCTCCTCATACAAGCATGTGTAGAGAAGTCGGAGTATCTGTACTTCAACAGACTTGGGTTTTAACTTCATAAAAAAATTGCATCCAAGATTCTATTCCTAATTCATAGTTATATGAAGGCAAACCTTCATCAGCACCACAATTCAGAAGCATAAGTTCCCATACCACCAGGGAAATTTGATCTGTGCAGTCTGTTATATCATTCACTGCAGTTGTCAGGACCTTTAAAAAACAAAACATCTTTTTTTGCTTTTCACCTCTGCTTGACTCAGCAGAGTGGACAGGATGAAGTACCGTGAGCTACATACTGTACTTGCAAGCATCCGCATCCATGCATAGCAAATCTCTAAGGGGTGCAATTTCAGGGATCATTTTGTATGTTTTAATAGTTACAGATAAGAGCTTTATTTTTGGAGTTCTTGACAAATTATTTATCAAAAAAAAACTTTTCAAGTATAGGCCTGTTCTCTAAATCATTTGACACTAATAATACGTCAAAGAGAATTGTGTTTAATCCCAATATATTTGGAAGTACTTACTTCAGAAAGTCACAACAAAATGCAGTTCACAAGAATAAGCACCTCAAGCCATCATTCCATCAAGTAAAGTTACTTAGCAAGTAACTTCGCAAGAATATGTTGCTATATTAATTCATCTAAATCTCATTTTTAAATCCTCTGCTGTTCCTCATTAAGGAACCAACTTCGAGGTATATGCTGGAGAAAGCTAAAACTAGATGGTAACTCATTTCACCATGAAGATAGTAAATATGCTTTAGAAGACATGCAATGAAATTTGACTTCTGCAACACAGATATTTCTCCAGTGCTTCAGATAGGACAGTAACAAAGCCATCTCTGTAAAGCAGAAATAAGAGAAGGAATGACTACAATATGGCAGATTGCTCTATGTTGCTCTAAATAATGTTGTTGGGTATGCAGGGAGGACAGGACATGATCGGGACGACAACAAGCAGTATGTTCCACATTCAAGAAGATACTTATCTTCTTTATTACACATCTTTTCACAATGCTCATGTTATATTTGGGATACCCAGCTGGAACAGGTGCTACCCTAGCTGTCCATGACATTTGTAATGATATTTAAAAGTACTTAAAATACCGTTTTACATGCGACTAGCAACAGTCATGCATTCCACAACACAAGAAAATAACTGTACCTGAAAGGTATGCAACTTTTTCCTTTAGAATTGGCAATACTTCCATAGCCTTCATCTCATCATTTTTGCGAAACCCTGAAGAAAGGAAAAGACAAGATAATTAGTCAGAAATTCACACAAGGTCAGCTTCTACATTTAATGAATGCATTGTAAAACATTTACCTTTGGAATATAATCTGAATGTTATGATTACAGGAATTAAGGTAATCTTACCATAAAAGGTTTAAAAAAAAGGCAAACTAAAATTTTAAAATATATTAATGAACAAGTCACTGCTTTGACTATCTTAACACAAATTGCATGGTCTGTTAGAAAACCTCAGTAGAAAACAGGATACTGGAATTAGTCTTTTCAGCCAGTAAATAAAAACTACCAGTTGCATTCTGTTGCTTTTAATTCCGCTTTTACATTATGTTCCAGCAGAGACAAGCAGTATCAAGCTAATAACAGTAGGTATCCTTAGAACAACTACCAGCCAAAAAACCCCAACCCAAAACCCAACAAAACAAGACACAACCAAAACCCCCTAAAATTTCCAGTCCTCCCAAAAACACAGTGTCTCAGGCTCTGAGCTTTAAGAAAAGAGCTGTGCACTTCACAGCTAAAACCTCAAGGTGTCATCAAGTAATATAAGCAAGATTTACATATTTAACTTACCTCACAGGTTTTCTATTCCAGCCAGCAATACTGAGACTTCTGTGCCACTACAACTAATTATGGGCACTACCCTTCAAAACAGACCCAAGATATACAAAACAGAGCACTCAAGAGATGGCCATGTGTTTACATGTCATGAGCTATGAGGAAGGACTAAACCAAATGATACTGTTTAGTCTGAAGAACTGAGGGGAGACATGGTAGAAGCCCTCAAAACACAAAGTCTAGTGGTGGCAAAAGTAAGCTGGCTAGAATTACAGTCGGAAGTTTACTTTAGGTTGTAGAAGTTTTGTAAAGGAGAAAACTGTGAAGCAGCACATGGAATTGCCTGTGGAAGACTATGGATTATCCATGGCTAAGGATTTTTTAAAAATGCATTTAGACAAGTACCTGTCAGCAATAGGTGCCTCCAGTTCACTGTAACTGAAGTGTTTGACCAGGACATTGTCTCAGCACACGCAGATAGCAAACTAAAGAAAACAACTAATCATCTTCCAGCCATTGATCAGTTTCCTGCCTTTCCATAAACACCATAAAGCAAACACAAACCCAAAATTTCATACGTTTTCTCAGAAGGGCTGACCAGGAAAACTGGTTCTTTGGGTAAGCATGCTACATGAAGTGTTTCTACATGATGGACAATACTGTGCAATTACACAGCAACTCCAGACTGACAAAACAGTGAAGGTACGCAGCTATTTCTTACATAGGAGTCTAGGATAGCTGCAAAGGAATGCCTTGTATTATTCCTTCCTTTGGACTACTGGCTATGGGTTATCAACCTTTTACTTAAACTGCCTACAGTTTTGTTCCTACTAAGTTTTCATTTAGTATGGACTAAAGTAAACAAGACTTCAACAATAAACCCTGGGCTTAAAGAACTCATCTCAAAAGACAGCAAATACCTTTTTCCATCTTGAAATACGTGGGCTTAGTTGTCTGTATATAGGCACATTTCCAGAGTTAAACTTTTTTAACATGCTTTGAGCCACCCTAAGCTTAATGCCAATTTAGCATGCTCAGCTTTCATATCAACCATGGCAACTCCTTTTCTTTACAGTAAATTTAGAGGTAGAAAACACTTTCTCCTCACCTAAAAAGCATGCAGAAACTAGTGCTGTTCTTTGCTGTCTATTTTAGCACAAAATTACCCAAGACACTGGTGTTACCACAACCTGCTTGCTCAGATTTCTAAGCCTTTAAACTATTTCACCTCAGTAGCTGCACATTTTAATTTGCCTGTGGCATATAAAAAGCAAGAAATATTTAGCTAACGTTTCTTTGACTATTAAAGGGGCTGCTCAAGGTAAACACCCTGGCAAATACGTTAGGGCTTGGCTCATGTTCTGGATCTGCATATCCTCCAGGCTGACTGCCTCGGATTATCATATTCCTGCTGCTCTAAACAGCCAATTTTCATTCCAGTTCTGCAGTGTTAAAGCTTAACTGAAAAGACTGTGGGGATTACAATTGATGAAAGAATGCTGGGGAGCAGAGAGGGTGAATACAGCAAGAAACTATTGTATTTTTTCTCTCCAACAGAGCAATAATAACACAAAAAGCAGCAATAAAGCAGGTTTTAAGGGCTTGGGGTGGGTCCTCCCCTCCCTTTTTAAAGCCTTTCCACCACAGAACATTTGCTACTATGAGGACTTCATTTAAAAAAAAAATAAATTAAAAGGCATTTGCCGCACTCAAATGAAATGCCATAAATATCTGCACCAATCTCTCCCTACACAGCTCCCAGCCTCCGCGCCAGCCGGCTGCATCACATGTTCCTGAGGGTGATGTCATCCTTTCCCGGCCGGCCGGCTGCAGCTCCCGCGCCGCGGTGCTGCGGCAGTGCCCGCAGCCCGGCACCCACCACGCCGGCAGCAACGGAGCCAGCAGAGGTGCCAGTGGCAGCCCCGCTCCAGGTGGGATATGCTCAGTGGAGAAGCACAACCCGAACCTGCACTTGGCAAGCACGGAATTCAAGTGGGCTTTCATTCCTACGGCACACGCTTCTCTTTTCCAAGCACGATGTGTGTGCATGTACGGCACATATTTGTGCTGTTCCTTTCACTATCCACGTCACCTAATAAAGCATTTTTATTTGAAAAATATGAGGATTAATAAAAAATCCTACACTAGTATATTTTAAAGACTATTTTAGCCTTAACCAGGAAACCACCTTTGGTATTTTCAATACCTATTAAAGGAATATTAATTTTACAGTTTCACATTGTTAATAGGTAGTATATGCCCTTCTATTGTCTCATACATCATACAGATACTTTTCCCTAACTACCAGTCAAGAAGAAAGAACATCACATTATGCTAATTAATATTCAACTTCAGTAGGTTAAGTAGCACATGACTAAGTAGTCCATTTCAATTTAAAAGGACTTCCCCCTGACCCATGAAGCTTTCAGGATTACACAATCCCCTGAGTTATATACAGCCTTCTACTAGAAGAGTCTGTTATTACAGAGCAGTTATTGAAATGTTCTGTCACATGACTAAAGATCTTTAAAACATGAAAACAAGAAAGAAACAAAAGAAAGCCACTTAAACTTTTTATAGAAATATCTGCTCTGGAAAACAAAGAAGTCTTTCCCACAGACACACCATCTCCTCTTTGCCCCCACAACTTCAGGGCCAGAAGACACCATCAGATAGCCAAATTTTTGAAATTATGCTGTCTGTACTAATCCTTTTTCTCATGCTGTACAAAACTAACATTTTGCTGCCATGTATTAATTTATCCAGGTTAAAAGGTCCATGAAAAGAAGCATTCCTGGGTAGAGGTATCGCCCTCAGGGGGTTTCCGAGGCCCTTGATCCAAATGGCCAGGACAGCCCCCTCTCAACTGAGCTGCAAGTGTCAAATCTCACAGCGAAGACCTGGCTGCAGAGCTGCATGTCCATTTGCCCTGCAGGACAAGAGTAACCGAGTATAAGCAGCCACCTTTTGCCTGGAAATCAGAGCATTCCTTTACTTCTAGGGCTCCCCTGGCAATCCAACTTACTGAAACTTCCCATGGGCACTGAAATACAGTAAACAAGTCACCTTTAGAGCTGCAACAGGAACTGGGTACCCTGTACGGTAGTTCATGCACCCAAGGCAAATGCTGTATTAGTCTAAGGCTGAGGCATCCTTCAGGCACAGGAAACAAGGTAACTCTGTTAATCATTTTGCACTGCAGTGATCAGTAACTAATCAGCCACACAAAGTGAGCAGACAAAATTGCCTTAAATGCATCTTTTAAGTTAATAACTTGATTACACAACTGAGATACAAAACAGGAACAGCTTCCCCAAAGATGCACTTCTACTCTAGGAACACAGAACTCTCTATTACTTTTGAAAGTATTTTCAGTGATATGCATTGTTCAGTTATGGCAACAAATACTGACTACTGAAATAGAAATTAAGACAGTAAAAGGACTGAAACTGAGGCTAAGATCAGCATCTCTCCACTAGGAGGTTGATGAAGCACTCATCTATTGCCGTCACACATAACTGACTTTAAACTTCTGAAACAAGGTTAGAACAAACACACACAAAAAAAGGAATGCTCTCATCCTGAAAACTTGCACCTTTAAGAGCACAACTGCTTTTCACCTTGCAACATGAAAACAAGACCTTTTCACAGGAGCAAACAAAAAGAGCCAGACTCAACCCAGAACCCATCAATGCTTTAGGCTCACTTTGGACTTCAGAATGACTGCCTGCATTATGTCATTGACAGCAAGCGTCTTATCTGCCAGGCTGCTTCCTTCAGCACCAGCCTTCTAACCCCCACCTCTTCTTTGACAGATACTCTATCCCAAACTGGAGAAACCTCTTTCAGTGAGTACTCCAACAGAGTACTCTCTTCATTTCAAAGGACCTGCTCTGATACGCTTCTGCTCAAAAGTTCACACACTATGCTATGTTCTATAGGAGGGGGGAAAAAAGCCACACAGAAACTGTGATAGCCACACTCAGAACTGCTACATTAAAGTCACAGTTCAGGCAATAGGGGAGCTGGGTAATAATCAGACTGATTTACATTAGTCATAAGTAGCAAGAACTATTTGCCAGAAGACGAGAGATAAAACAACTTCTGTGCGTGGGGATGAGACCACTTCCTAGCCAGGCAGCACTTTTCTGCATCTAGGTAAGGCAGCAGGAGCTGTAAACCGCTCTGCGCAACTCCTTGCATCCACTGGTCCCTTTGTGTTGATTTAGCTTCCCCTTGGAACAATCCCAAAACTTTAGCTAGTCAGCATTTAAGCAAAAAGCATGCAAGATGTTTCAGTCTCTAGCATTTCTTCTGTTTCACAGCATGAATGATACCAACTACATGACTGAAATGTGAACTATTCCTCCCTTTAATAGCAAAGCCATCCTAGCTACATTTCAAAAGAAATTGCTTTCTAGTTAATTAAGTAAAAAAGGAAAGAAAAAAAAAAAGGAGTAAAGAAGCTCAAGTCTAATAAAATTTGTGCATTATTAGACTGATAAAGGTTTCATTATTTGCCTTTTTTTCTCCCCATATCACAACATGATGACATTGACTTTAAATCCTGGAAATCCATTAGTTTATTCAACTTTCTTATCAGTCAACAACTGTATAAGACAAACTTCAGCTGCAATTTAATTTATACACCACCTCCCATATTTTTCAAGTGTCCAGAAAGAGAAAGAGAGCACAGAGCAGGTTCCTATTCACCCATTTTGCCATGGAGAGTTTTTCAAATAGGACAGTGGGCAAATTTCTAAATATGCTATTACTCCATGAAAAATAATTTTAAGCGTGATAGGAGGAGATTCACAAGCAGCCACTGTAAAGCCTTTTACATCCTTACTCTGAAGTTACACTGAAATGAAGACAGATTAAGTCAGTAGAACCATTTTACTCTTTCCTTCAATCAGATTTGTAAATGATTGCTGAACTCCAGAAGTTCTTGGGTTTACAAATGAAATCGAACTACTGAGGTAAAGGTAGAGTAAGAAAACTGAAGTTTCATGAATCAAAAAATGAAAAAGCCAGCACTAATTGAGAATACATCCCAAAAATCTGGCAAAAGGAAGCAAAAGCTAACTAAAGGTAGCGCATGTATGGGATTACTGATAGCTTTTCTTGAGTTTAACTCAAGTATTTTAAGTGCCAATCTCAATTTTATGGTAGGCTTAACTATGAATTCATACTTTTGTACGCAAGTAAAAGATTCATAGAGCAATCAGAGCTGTCAATTCACCAACTGCACTGTTATCGCTTCCCGTTATAGACATTGCCTGTATTCAGTGCTGCTCAGCAATCTCACACCATTTTCCACATTGCAACAAAGCAAGAGAATTCAGGAAAATTATGGCAAGGACTGTAATTTTATTTCTTCTCTAAAGCTTCATGAGCTTGCAGATGACCAGTTTTAAATGGTATAATGACAATTTATCTCAGGGACACTAAACTTTACGTATGCCTGTCACGGCATCTTTTAAGATCATATAGCTTCCTTTTTAGGAGCAAATAAGGAACTATCAGCAGGTATTTTTTAACAGACATACGGATCCAGTGGGCAACATTAGTCACCTTGGCATTCATCATTTATTCATTCACTTTTTCTTGGTCCAGATTCTAAAACCTCCAAGTGATTCCAACAAGGACACAGCTTAGAGGCATATAACCAGAGGCACATGATTTCAGTGTTCTTCCAGCAGCCAAAGTCATGATCTTAAGCAAAGTATTTGTTGTAGCTAACAGTTATTAATTTGATGTTATGAACCCAATTTTTAACAGCTCTGTGGTATATCCTGACACCAGGACGCACCTCTCCTGTCTGCATGTTATGGGGGGAAGCACAATGACATACAAAGGGAGGAGGGGCAGGAAAAGGCTACTAGTGTAGTTGTCAGCAAATGCTCAAGCAAGATCAAATTCCCCAATGGAGTGAGCATTCTCTTCATGAAAGCTTACACACTCATCTATTCCTCACTTTAGAAAGAGCAACTACTGGGAAACAAGTTACGTCAGGTTTGTACTGCAAAACTTGTGGAAGAGCTGCCTTATTAAGAACATAAGTTGAGGAAACCTCCAAATCCTAAATAACTCTGTTAAAAATCTGCCATCTCCTTTTAATCAAGTAACAGGAACCTTAGAGTTATCTATATTTTGTAGTGAAGCCCCTTCCAATCTAAATTCCCCTTTGATCTTATGTAATGTGCAAGCCAAAGTACAAGCACCCGTTTTTCAACTGAAACCTAAGATAAGATGATCAAAATCTCATCAGTTTCCCTTCTCTGAAGTGAGGGGAACTGTGCTCTTTAACTTATCTATCCATTTGGGATGTTCAGTCTGTTCCTGCTGTCCTACCAATGCTGTTGCGAGCCCATTTGTTTTGGTGGGAACTGCTCATCCACTTCTAAGTGCTGCAATACTCCACTTCACTGCCCTGCTGAGGTGGTAAACCTTCTCGTAGTAGTATTCAAATACCGCAGCAGCACACTGCTCTCACTGCAGTCAGATACATTCCCTGTTGATGTTTGCTGTAGACACTCATGGCTGAATGGGCCTACACTGTCAGGGCTATCAGAAGGGTACCCAGCCTCCTATAAGTAATTGGTTTAACATGCAGTTGTTTTAGCAACAAGTCTATAAGCACTTTTACTTCTTTTTCTGTTCAAAAAACACAGATCAAGTGAAAGGCAGTAGCTTCTAAATTCTGCACAGCAACAGCTGGAACCTAACATTTTAGATCATGTCCTTTGGCTCTTGTTCCAAACCACCATCTGGAGAAATCTCTTTACACACTGAAATTGATGAAGACTGCAGCAAGGGCAGTAAAAATAAGCAAGTTAAAACAGATTGAAAATTGGCCTGCATTGTTTTATCCTGAGCAACAATGGGAAGAACTAATTCCATCAGTAACAAAATCAATCAAATATACCAAAACCAGACTGCATATTCTTCAAAAGAAATTCCTTTTTAGAGGACAAAGTACTGCTTTTGGGCTTACTATCGTTCATAGTCTCCAAAATTAGGCATTTATTGCCTTTTTTATTTTTTCTTTTCCCCATTTTTTTTTTAAATATGCACACATTTTCTCAACACTTTTATCACCTTAGGAGATTCACATGCAAAAATTAAACTAGGTTACATTTATACTTGGAAACATCCGGTTTTTGTTGAACATTCCTTTCCTCCTCCCTTTCTTTTTTTTTTTCACGACATTTTATATTCCTTCTGTGGCAAAACTAGCAGTTTGCAACAAGATGTATGTCAAATAACCGGATTTGTGAACAGTGCTCATTCCTTCAAATTCCCCTTTTATTAGTTTGCAGCTGTAAGGACACTGAGCTCCAGGAGCACCAAGACACAGGAAATGTAGGATGAATCCAAGCTTCTTGCTACATTACAGTGCACATACAATAGATGAATGTGAGGAGGAAGGGGAAGACACTTTCCTTCACCTTACATTGTAAAAACAGTCAAGTGCATATGGAGTCAAACAACAGAGAAAAAGAATCAACCAGAGCTTGTTTTACACTGCCCTTAGCTTCAGATGTGTGACTGTTAGAAACATTTAGAGGAAGACAAATAAAGTTTTACATCAGAGCTTCTGCCTGCTCTCTTTTTATCTTCTCACCAAACCAATTTTATTTAAAACACTGATTAGCACATGCTATGGTTAGAATGAACCAATTTAAACAAAAAATTAAAAAAATAAAAAAATAGAAAGGAATAGTGATCAGGAGTCCACGGGGAATTAAAGCTTGAGTATTTCACTTTTAATATGTGAGTGGTTGCTAACAGCAACCTATCTCCCTCCCTCCCTGCTTTTAAAAGAGAAAGCAAGATGAGCGTGAAATACCAAAAGAAATGTCCAATACCCATCTCATTTGCTCAAGGATTCCATCAGAAATTATAGCCTGAATTACTCCGACCAGGTGTGTGTGCATTCTTAACCCACAGGCTGCATTCATTAAAAATCCAGGTTTAAGACAATGAAAGGCAAGGAAAGCGAACGAGTGATTGCTCTGCTGAGGCAAAACAGAGTGATGCTCAGGCTGCGTGGTAGGGAAGCAGTGCAGCAAAGCTTGAGCGGCACACAGGCGGGGGACAGCATGGCTCCACAGCACACATTACATCATCAGCTTTGTGCAGGGCTGAGCCATTGCTCCACTCAGGAGGAGTGCTGCTACATGCTGCATCCCTGGATCCATTCCCCAGACCTTACAGAGGCAGAAATATGAGCGATCCGAAATCACACAAACCTTCCTCTCCTCACCCTGGTCAAAATCCTCCCCATCTGATCCCTCTGGCAGATTTCATTAGAAACACAAAGACCCTTTCCACGCTTGGCTCTGCAAACGGATTTCACTCAAGAACCAATAGAAAGGATTTTGCAGATTGTCACAACTAAGAAAGGGAGGTTTCATTCTCCACTTCTCAAATTTGTTCTAGCAGATTATTTCCTTCAGATGACAAAGGCAAGTAGCCTGAACCTCATTAGAGCCACATTTAACACAGCTACCAAAGTACACACATTTAACATAAATCAGGGCTTGGTGTTCTCCATGAACTCCACTTATTCAGCTCCTTCTACGTTACTGTAAGAAGAACAAGATTAACATCTCGCCTTCACTTTCATCTATTTCTGTAAATTGATACACATTACTATAAATGCAGCATTCGCCACTCTGGTCAGAAGCACACCCCCAAACTCAGCACTGGAAACCAGCAAAGAATCTCTCACCAGCTCACCTATCCTCAAGCCATACGTAAATTAGTTTGAAAATGATCTTTATTAAAGATATGTAGCATATGCAATAGTGAGATACACAAAACAAAGCAAGCAGGTCCTAATGCTATTTAGGACAGAACCCTATAGACATTCAGATACCGTGTTGTTTGTTTCTATAGCTTTAATATTCACATACAGATTCAAAAAATTGATACCTATTAAAATAGTACCAAATTTCTTTGGTAACAAGTTACCTGGAAGAAGGGGCACTGCATTATACTCAGAAGTGTGCTAATCAATCTTAAAAAAAAAAATCACATAGGAAAACCTTGCTTATTTTACAGACCAAACTGGGCAAAAGCAGTTTTAACTTGACTGTATCTCCCCATTTCCTACTACTCGCCAACACAGTAAATCCAGTCAAATATTTGCAAGCTCCCTCTATTTCATGCTCAAATTCTTAACATCAAAACTATGGACACCGATATGATTGCCCTCATTAAAATAAGAAAGTGCAGATGGTTGCTTTCCTGTAGGCACAGGCAGTGAGTATTCATCCCTCAGCTTTATTCTTCAACCTTCTAAAGCATGGACAATACAAAGATGTTATATGCCCAAATATATCCAGCCATCCACCTCTGTAACACTACCTGCAAAATACCACCACTAGCAAATGCTTTCCATTTATTTCAACAACAGCATTCATCACATGGCATGTTCTAGCACCTCTGATCTACGCCTTTGAAGAACACGCCCAGACTTAGCAAGCATTATGGAGCATGGTGGAGATACCATCTGCAAATCAGGATGACGACAGTGACTCAAGTACTGTAAGTTATAGTGTTTTCATTAAGTTCACAAAACCAACCTAATTTAAGCTCTATTAAATTGGTTTTGTTGGTCTTCTACAACACTTACTCACTACACAAAATTCTAAATGCATGTGATTTCCTAGAAGAGCTCTTTGAGACAACAATAGGAGCTGGCATTTTAATTGCATTAAAAAGCAGCAATGTATTTTGGCATGTATATGAATACATTACTTAAGAAGTCTACAATGTATTTTAAAAGCACTAGGTAAGACTTTAACAATGCCTTTGCCTTCATGTCTTCGGTTCCTCACATGATTAAAGATACACAAAGTTGTCTCTGAAGACTTTAAACTCTAAAACAAATAAGCAGTCCACAGGTATACTTCTAAATGACCTAGAAAGCTTAATTAGAAATATTAACTTCTGTAGAACAGTAACAAATGTGAAATTACATTTCTCTCTAGCTGTTTTTGTCTTTATTTTATTATTCTCCACTCCCTTACGCCATCTCATCAGGTTAACACACAAGTTTATGGCAGCAGTACAGCACAGCAACAGTTTATACTTTATTTAGTTTGGCAAGTATTTTTAATTTTACACATTATTAAATGAGAAGCATTCTTTGCAGAAGTGCTTTTGGTATAGAGCCATGTTTGTTGTAGACAAGTCATGCAGCAGCTTTCACATTTACTTTTGAGCTCCAATACCGACATCCCATTTAAACTGCCAAACTCTCTTATCTACCAATATTTATAACAAAAAAAAAAGCCCCCGAGAAATTAAGTCATGTCAGAAGTTTACTGAATCTTTTTAGCCTGGCAGCTATAGAAAGTTTGAACATAAAATAGTATCATGTCCTCTTCCAGCACAAGTCATTTGGGTATTTGAAAGTATATAGACAGATAATGGAGGTAATCTGGACTGAGCACAAAAGAAAGCATGGCAAGTGTTACAGAGCATCCAGTCAGAAGACTTCAGGACCTGGACTGCAACTTCTCCATAAAAGACTTCCCCAAAAGTTTTGATAGCTGATACATCACAACAGCTTACCTTCATGCTTCCCTAACTAAGCAAGTGTGTATGACCAGCATCACCAAGTACATTTGACATACAAGCACATTCTTACTAAGTCCTTTATGCACACAGTTTTGATGTTACACTTTATCTCCACTACCATGGGAGGACTAACTCTCTTTAGAAGTTACTTAACAGAACTGGAAGTACATACACATCAACTTGAGATGTCTTGAGACACTTTCCTCCAGCAGATACTCTAACTCAGCATACTTCTGTTCTCATGAGGGTCAGAAGCAAGACTTAGTCCATTACCATATATAACTCAATTGTATACAAATTTACCGCAGTTAGCTCAAATCAGTACATTTCCAAAGCCCACTTAGTTCTGAACTCAGTAACTAAGCGCCAAACACAAACTCTATTGCTTGTAACACTTCAAAGTAGGAGCTGCAGGCAATCTAGCAGGATATATTTCTGTCAGAATGCTAATACTATTTGCAGCAACAAAACTGCTCTGATTTCAAAGCAGAATAAAAATTGCTCTACCATCTAAACATCTGGGGAAAACAAACATGAAGTAAAAAGTAAAATTTTTTTACAATTTTTTTACTTTTTCATAAAAAGTAAAATTTTGAACTAACAGGACTTACTCTGTCACTTATGCTTTAAGACACAATACATATGATGATGCTAAGGATCCAAGTTACAACACTGTAACACAGCATCTCTACCTGCATTCTTGATAGCTTCATTGTGAAGTAATTGTTTTACAAGAAAGTTAATTTAAGAATCAAAATCAACATGCTAAAGTGTATTTGGATGCATGAGAAAAACACAAGTTGCCTACAAAGCAGCCTGTCACTGGCAGATGTGAGAATCCCATCCTTTTACACGGCCTGTTTTTGACTGCATTGCATAATTGACTGCCATTAAAATCACCAGATGTTTTTGAACTGTCATTCTTCAAGCTCTTGGTTCAATGACTTTCCATGAATATAAGCTCCCTAACCTTACTGGATTATTTATTTTGTTTTTTTTTTTTTTTATCTTTCCAATTTAAAGGATACTACTCCACATTAAAGATACAGGTGTTTAAAAATTTGACTTCTCACAAAGTATTGCAATTAAATGTGTCAGTCAATTTCACTGCGATTTCCTACTTTTGTTTTGTTGAACTAAGGTTTGAAATAGCTGATGGTTACCTTCACTATTAGCTTTGCAGTCTGCTTCTATTTTAGCAGCGCAGTCCAGTGTTGTTACTTGTTAGTCTACCAGCACCTACCAACTGATTACAACTGAATTCAAAGCTTAAGTATCTCAGGCTTTGTAACTCCTTCTATCAAACACATTAATGCAATATGATACAGTTAGGGTAGGCAGGAAGTAACTACTGGCAGCCAGAGGACTAACCACAAAAATATACAGCAAAGTTACTTGCAGTTACATATAGTTTTCCAAAAAGAAAACATTCTACATTAAGCATTAAGCGTTTAAAGTGCCAACTCAGAAGATTTTTTTTTTAATTTCCTGGTACAGACATGTGTGCAAACAGTTATTGGGAGCTCATGAAATGACTGCAGGGGATATGCATGTGTGTGCTCACATCACTATACACAGCAAAAAGCCAAGGAGTAAGTTCTGTCAAGTTCCATGCAACTGCACTATCAAGTGCATAATCTAGCAAATATTCCATTTTAGTGCCAGTGCCATCTTAAGCCAGACTTTTATGATAATTACCAAAAGCAGGCTGGGGATTCTTAGTTTAACTAACCACCACCATGTCAGTAGTCTAAACAGAGACTCACATGCATTAAATCCTGCTTTTCAAGTATAGCCGTTCATTGACAAACTGGTGAAAAATAAAAAAGCTGAGCAAGTAAGACATCTTCCCACTAAGACAGAAATGTCATTTGGGAGAAAAACATTTTAGGAAAGTTTCACTTTTCGTGAGGAAAGAGAAAAATATATGGGAAAATTTCAATATAAACAGAATTCTCCACAACCTCAAAAAAGAAAGGCTATTAAAACTACTGTACTCTATCAGGATGAGACTCTCTTCACAAACACACAAGGCAAGCAAGTACACAGACTTCCACATATGAATTTTAAGCAGGACAGACAGTTGAACTAAATAGAAGGCAAGAGAAAACAACCATTTGTTCAAACCTAGTGCATACAAACTTACACATGTAAGTCAAATATCTGTAACTCTTTTTGCACAATTTGGTTATTGTGAAAAAAATTTGAGTTGAAATATTCATCTTTGCCTTCCTGAAGTGAAGACTGACCTACAGTCATGGGTCAACATCAAGGCACTCCATCCACATGGAGTATTTTACCTCTGAGTGAAATTCTGCAAGTTCTCTTCCAAAACTCAAGTTAAATTAGCCAACTTGTAAAGTACACAGAAAACAGTTCAATGATTGAAGTTGTGGAATAATCTTGAAAGGAGAGCCTATACTTAGCCCAGAAAAAGCATTCAACTTCTTACTGAACTTCTAACAAAGTAACTGCCTACGATTAACAGAAATCAATATACCACACAATAGAATTAACTTACAATGTGGACTTAAAAAAAAAAGTCCCTTATGTTTAAACTTACAATCATAAAACAAGAGAAAACATTATCTACTCATACAATACATGCCTGGTATATCTTCACACTTATAAAGTATAGTAGAACAGAAGCATATTAGTGAAGACTAAGGGGCAACTCTAGTACCAGGGAGCTGATTCAGTTCTGAAACTCCAGCCCATCAAACACACCGAAGATAATCTACATTATAAACCAGCTTCACCCATATATTTCTATTCAGGAGTACCACACATTACAAGCTCAGCTGTGAGCTTGAATTTTAACATATTGTGGCAAGCCCAAGCAAAGTTAACTGTATGTCATATGCCAGCTACAGCCTTAATTGGGAAAGACTTTTTTTTAAGGGAAGTATCATGAAAACCCTGCATTACAACACAATTAACCTAAAGCAGACAAGAGCACTTGGAAAGCCGCTGAAGATTATGGATCAAATTACAAATGACAGAATTACTGCATTACACTAGCTAGCTACAATGTCATCCTCTGAATTTTCACTCTCCAGAATAGCAGCTTTAGAGTGAGAAAACAACTGTGTTGCTACTAGCTTGAAGTCTAGTCTTTGAACAAATAGTTGTCAGGTGAGCAATGTTATTTTGACACAGGCAGCCATTAGCTTATCTGTGTACATCCTTATCTCCAGAATCATCATCTTTTACTTGGAAGCGCTATTCGCCCTGAACACACCACAGGCATCCCTTCTTTGTAATGAGTTCAGTATCTGCATTTATGCTCCCTTCCATAGATGACTAATATTACAAACACACTATTTTGATTGACACCTAATACCATAGCTGCCATTATCACTTACATCATGCTAAAACACGAAGTGTTACCCACATCTATTTGGAGAGTAAAAGAATACAGAATTGCTTTGACACATTGTCAAGAAGCACTGTCAGGCTTCACCCACCACAGCTACGTTTTCTGTTTCTCCATTTTACAAGGTCATTAACTAACAGAAGTAGAGAACAGTCTACAATACTATAGCTACACATTCAATTTAATGTTAAATATTATACAGTAACATGCCATTACAAGACAAAGTTCAAGAAAGTGACTTACCATTCAGCAGTATCAACACACCAGTTTTTTTGGTTGTATCCTGTTTATAAGAACGCATTGTTCATATCCCAACATGTATGTTCTGTTGTCTGTGGCCAGAAGAATGGCTAAACCAAATGATACTTGGGAATAAGAGCGAATTAAAACCTTATCCCTTTATCAGGAAAAAAAAAAAAATAATTCCAATTTCAAAAACTCAAACCTGAGTTCAAGACCCCCGTGAATTTGATATCGTTTCCATAACTGCTAGGTTTCTATCTTCTCCAAGAAACTTTATTTTCAAGTCAAAACATTTTTCAACTAGTCTTGTTTGAGCAGTCAGATGAAAAAAGGTACAATACATGTTCAATATCCAAGTCATCTTTGTCAATGCTTATCTTCTGCCTGAACAGTTTGCTTGACTGTCAGTTTGCTTAACAGTTGCTCTGCCTGGATTTACTACCAAATAGGCTTTGACAATGATTGCTATTTAATCCTGTGTAATACCCAGATACAACTGTTCCCAGATTGGAGGACAGTTTAAAAAACAGTCTCTCCCCCAGCAACACACAAGTCTGGAGTCATGAACTAGAAATCTTGTTGCTGCAAAACTCAATAGAAATGACTGCTACTACAAATAAAAGCTATTAATCTTGTATATATTTGTCCACAACAAGCAAACAATTATAACCAAGGCTTCTAATTCCCTACTTAAAATTTCAGTTTAATAATTTGAACTTTTTAATGTTTGTACACTAGGCAATGACATTCCAATAAAACTGAGTGACAGAGTTTACCACCTGTGAGTCTGGACTTAAGCCACCCTTCATACAGTATACCAAGAACAGGAGAACCTGAAATATGCAATGCAATGTAATTTAAAATCAACAGTCAACCTTCTTTCTGCCCAGTCATCTCACATAAGTCTGTCTCAGTTGTAGAAGCTGAACACTAGCTGGACATCCACAAGCAATTTTCAGTTATTATTGCCACCTTCAGAGCTGGTAACTTCAAGGGTCCACAATTTATTTAATTTTAAATTCAGGTAATCTACAAATTCAGTCGTGTGCTTTGTTTTAATGAATTCTACTATCTGATCATTATGGTACAACAAGAAACATTTCTCACATAAAAAGCTTCAGTGTGCAAGCAAATTTGCTAGCAAGGATATCCCACATAAGTATGTAACAAAATACAGAATTATTTTGTTAATCATTTCATCTCTGCTTATATTTACATGAACATTCACATCCCAGTTTCTGAAATGCTTATCCTCCTGAAGATATTGCCATGACCTAAATGAAAGCTGACATACACACTGCCTTAGAAAATTAAAACTGAAGTGATATATTTAAAGTTTATCCTGATTTCTAAACCACTAGAACATTCTTTCCAAAGCAAAACTTAAAAAACCCGTATCAGCACTCCAATATTCTGTCTAGTTAGTACTCTTCAGATTTAAACAAATAACCTCAAGAATTATAAACAGTCTGATAAATTTATCATTTCAGTGTAACACATACCTAAGATTTAGATAATGCTCTACATCAACAATTTAATTAAGAACAAACTAGGCATTAGTGAGCAACGGTTCCTGCCTACAGCACCAGATGATAAAATGTGAGATAAATTACAGTAGAGAAGAACAAAATATTCTGCTTCATTTCACTGTAAAGATATCTAATGCTCCATTATTTCATCATATCTCATCGAAAAGCTAACATACCTGAATAACAGTATGACCTACGGATTTAAAATTCTTAATGCAAGCTATGGGTACGAGAGATTACTCCACTCAGTTAAAAGAAACTGGTTCATCTGGGTTGGGTTGACAAAGACAAGACATTAGGAACAATATAAATATCTCAATTTAACAGCCATTTTCCAAGACTGACTGACAGTGTGTCACAGTAGCGCACACATGCTAGCACAAGAAATCCAGGTCATAAGTGGAGCATTTCAAAGCAAACTGACTCAGTGTCTTTACTCCATGACAGCTCTGGTGAATTACCAAGTCCTACCGGACTAGAGCTTAAGCCTTATTCACAGGCTGTCATCTTAATGCTCGCAGAAAAGCTGAATTCTAATTTGGCCACTGCATTACTTAAGTTGCCCTGTTTACACCAAGGAAAAAGGCGTATGTTTATTTGCTTTACATTAGACATTGCCACTTCGGTGCTTAAAGAATTCAGACATTTAGGACTATGACTGCCAATTAAGACAGTCCTTTCCCTCTCATTGTAATCTGGAATACTACCCGGTGCTGCTCTGGACAAGAAACATTTGAGCAGACAGAGATTCCAGCTTCCCTATTAGTATCAGTCTTCCACAGACTTGTTTAACAACTTGTACAGCAAAACTACATAATTTCCAGATTTTTGCATACATTTGCCAATACTTCACGAGCCTTGTCTTTTGTTTCCAGGGCTTGCAAACAAAGCAGCATGATTTTGTTAAAACAGCTAAGAGCAGGTTACCTCATAAAAAAAAAGTCAGTGATATGACTAAGAAAAGCTTTTTTAAAGCAAACTGAGAATGACAGGATCCTCTTCCTGTTTTGCCTGTGCACACCATGTAACATGCATCAGGGAGGCATTCTGCATCAGAAAGTGTGTCACTGACAGCTATACAAATGTGAAGATATTTGACCTGTGTCACAGCAAGCACATCAATCCGCAGCACTGATATACCTTACCCAACAGACCTAGCACATGGGCTGTCCTAGTTGAGGGCCAACACAATTCCATGTCAGCCTGCTACACGAAAAGAAAATTACTAACCCCCCTTGTTGTTCCTACAGGAAATGAGAGAACAAAGAAAATCAACAAGGAATCTCTTTTAGCCATTTCCAGACAACATGCCTCTAACATGACTCAGGCACTTGAAAGAGTGTTTTACCATGAAACACTGCTCCATACATCAGCAATTACTTCAGTAAGACTATGCCAACTATGTAAGCAATTCAACTTCTAACAGGATGCCAGGGTTTATTGCTGAGCATGAATGCAGCTCACTGTGACAGGCCAGTAAGTATCTATGTAGCACTACATAGCACTAGCCTCGCCAACATCATGTGGGCAAACCTATCAAAGAAACAACTATCCCCCAAAGAATTGCAGCGGGGGCAGAGAGTCTATACAGACTACCTAACTGCAAGCTAAACAGGGGCTACATAGGGAACTCTTTCATTCACAACTGCAGGCACATTTGGGCCAGGCCCGCAACTGTTGACTTCTTCCCAGCAACTGCCTGGCACAGCCCTGGTGCTCCCACCATGGGGACAGGGAGGATGGAATCCAGCTGCGCCTGCCTGTAAGCCTGAGACACCACCACCAGCAGGTCAGTCGCTCCTCAGTGCACCAAGGCACCCTGCAAATGTACAAAAACCCATGCTGCTTTAAACAGCCTGCATACCTACAGAAAGCAAAAGCACACATGGTAGAATAAGAAAGTTATAAACTGACATCTGTCCTCATTTTCTGTACCCTTTCATACAACCACGTCCCATGGGCATTTTCTATTTTTTCTTGAAGTATCACTGCAGGATTAAATTCACAAAGTTAAAACTTAAAGCTCATTTTTTTCCTAATTAGATTTTAAATCATTCTTTTTAGTTTACATAAGCACTTGAGAGATTTGGATTTTGGAGTATGGTGTAAACTATTCACTAGTCATAGAAGCAATTCTCATTCTCAAGTCTTTTTTAATATTAAACCTTATTCAAATTTAATTGTCAGTATATTCTTGCTCAAAAAAACAATACATTAGTTCAGTGTTGGCATACCTGAAAATCAATTCTAACTCATAGTACTACACTACCCACACTTCACCTTAGGAAAATTCTTCACGCTTCACTTTCAGGCAGTTCGCAAAGTTAACTTCACAGAGGCCTACATGCATAAAGCCACCAGAATTCCATCAGAACTGTGATGTTGCCAGAGTTTGGGATTTTCAGTTCCCCTTTGTCACAGTCATTAACTGCAGTTTTAGTATTCTGTCCTCAGAGCTCATGTTTACACATCAGACTTTTGTAGCTTAAACTTGCACAGGAAGGTACACAGGATAGAAAGACCTGTAAGCAGTTAAATAAGATAGTCTTAAGGACACTTGCCTTTAACCAAACAAGATACTTAGATTTATGTCTTCACCTACAGCTCTTCTCTGCAATACAAGAATTCTCTGACATAACAGACAGTCCATGATATCCTCTTCCCCTGCAGAAATTACACTGCATTTCTTTCTTAAGATTGTTTCCTTTTGCCAGGAGCAGTCCTGCAGCAGTGTCTATGATGCCAGTGTAGAAGTGAGTTCCCTATTCTGCCTTAGTTTTCTGAGTGAGAAATTTTCTTCACTCATCCAGCTGTAGAAACAAAACTTTAACATCAGCCAGTACTTTACACTGTCCTTATTGCTATCTTTAGACCTGTATTTAACCAACTATACTTTAAGGTCTTAAGATGCTAGTGCACATTTAGATTCTCTCTGCACCCTTTAAGTGAATGGAAGCCTGTAACTTGAAACAAGAAATTGAAAAATTCTCAGGTAAGTACTACAAGGACACCTGAAACATTTTAGAGCCCTGAAAGAACAAGAAGCTCCTGTTGGCTCTGCGCAACTTGTATCCTGGCTCCAAATACAGAATCTCTCAGATTGGAAGTAACCTTGGGAGGCTCACAGTAAAATCTCCTGCTCAAAACAGGGTCAGCTCTGAGGTCAGACCACATTGCTCAGTGTTTAATCCAGTTGGATCTCAGAAAATTCTGAGGGCTATATTCCAGAGCCCCTCTGGGCAAACTTTTCCAATGCTCAACAACCCTCGTAATGAAAACGAGGGTACAGTGTCTCCACCAGGTCGCTGATCAAGATGCGAGACAGAACAGGGTGCAGAATAGAGAAACTCCACCTGGAATAGGCACAGAATTAATCATTAAACACTACCCTCTGAGCCTGCAGATTCCGGAAGTCTTTCATTCAACAAGTAGCTCACTCACCTACATCAGTGTCCCAGCTTGAATACAAGGTTGTTGCTGTGGGGAGACCATGCCAAAAGCCTTGTTGGAAGCAAAGTAAATCGTATCTGCTGCTTTCTGCCTTATCCCAGTCTGACAGACCCAGTCATTTCATCACAGAGGGCGACTGGGTCAGTTCGATGACTTTCCTTTGGTAGACTCATGATGGCCATTTCCAATTAACAACAGCACCTTCGCATGCCCACAACTGACTTCCAAGTGGACTTCGTTCATGATTTTTTCATGGATCAAAGTGAACCTGACTAGCCTGTAGCTCCTTGGGTAATGCTTCTTGCCCTTCTTGAAGACACGTGAAGCATTTAACTGTTCTCCAGTCAGTGAGAAACTTCTCTGGTCACTGTGACCTTCTGAAGATGATTGCACGGTTATTCTAATGTGAAGCAGATCTCTCAGCACTCTTGGATGCAGGCCACCTGATCACAGGAACTTTGCACAGGTCACGGCTCCAAGACTTCCAGAGCTACCCGAGTTGAGTATCTTCTACCCTGATTGGTCTTCTCCCCTGTTGCAGTCGAAGTTTGAGTGGCTGCTGTGCTCATCGCTGGGGGTGGTGTAGCTGCTGTGCTTAGAACCGGAGTAGCTGTGCTGTCTGTTGCAGTCGAAGTTTGTGTAGCTGCTGTGCTCATCGCTGGGGGTGGTGTAGCTGCTGTGCCTGGAACCGGAGTAGCTGTGCTGTCTGTTGCATTGCC
>WYDI02009641.1:0-15302 GCA_009867235.2 Psittacus erithacus
TCCAACCTGGCCTTGAACACTGCCACGGATGGGGCAGCCACAGCTTCTCTGGGCACCCTGTGCCAGCGCCTCAGCACGCTCACAGGGAAGAGCTTCTGCTTAAGATCTGACCTAAATCTCCCCTGTTTAAGTTTGAACCCATCACCCCTTGTCCTATCACTGTGTACATTCATTTATGTACCTTCAATGCAGATTTAAATTCGGAGAGAAATACATTTTGAGTAAATTTCCTGTTTTGCACATTATCTGTATTTAAAACTGTATGTTAATAGTACAGGCGGGAGTTAAATATCTGCAGACCTGTTGCTATTTAAAACCAGGTATTTGACTTTGGTCTTTTTGTGTATGACCAGGAGATTACGTTTGACAGGACAGAAGCTACACTTAGTTCAAATGTTTAATTAAGAGCGGTCAGTTTGCCTGTAATTAAAAATATTTTTTGTTGTATTAAGCATTAACTGCAGTTTCTCCTTAAAAGAACCAACATCCACCCTTCATGGAATTACCTGCAGAGCCGATGTCTTTCCTATTGAAGTATTTCACCAATATTGTATACTTCAGTTTCTTTTCTGAGTTATTTTTGATAAACCCTTTTGTGTGCTTCCTAAAAACACAATTTTTGCAATGGAATGAAGAGGGCACTGCCACAATACACAGCTACATTTCCAAGTTTGGCCTTAGGTAGCAGTTGGCTTCTTTAACCAGATCTTCCAAATCTGTGTGGATTTAAAAAGAATTGTTTCATTTCCATGTGCATAAACTACTTGGCAGATATTTTCTTCTGTGAATTCTCTGAACAGGATTCTGTCAGATTCTCTTCCAGAAGGAGGACTAAAAGTGTCAGTGTTTAAACCAAAAAGGAAATCCAGCATTTAGCACTTTTCTGCCACCTTCCTCAGCAAACATATGTGAAAAGAAAATCTCAAATATTCCTTCATTTCCCCATGGACTTTCGCTGTTGCTCTGCCTCACTAATGGTAATTTCCTGACTGATAGCTGCTGTTCAGGTCTGATGATGTTCAGACCATGAATCTGAAAGATGCTGTAAGTGCTGCCATGGTTTCCATGGTGAAGAGTATAAAAGAGGTGAGAAAAAGTTGGAATTAGTGAAGGTTCCATGAAAAGTATCTTGTGTTTTGATCAGTACATTCGAGCCCCTAGGTGGGTATAGATTGCTCAGGGCAGAGCAAACTTCCTTTTCTACAATAATAGGCCTTTCTGGAAAGTAAGATTTTTGTGCTGGTAACTGGCAGAAGCAAGTTTATTCTTTCCTGTATTTGATTTTCTTTTTCCTTCTTTACATTATGTCTAATAACCAAGCATGTTGCCCAAGGTCAAATGCAGATATCTGAGAGAGAAAAACTTGGGGGTTCATTCACATCTAGTGATAGAACCCCAAATTTTGAACCTACCTTTACCTACCATTGCAAAGACTCACATATGAAGAGTCTTCAAACAGACTGTGCTCAGGCATTGGAACAGGCTGCCCAGGGCAGGGCTGCAGTCACCGGCCCCGCAAGTGTTCACAGCCCGTGGAGACGAGGCCTCAGTGCCATGGGTTAGTGGTGGCCTTGGCAGTGCTGGGGAATGGTTGGACTGGATGAGCTTAAAGGGCTTTTCCAATCTGGTTGATTCTGTGATTCTATATCATAATAAAGTCTTCTGACTACTTGGTGTCTTGTGGGTTCCTGCAGTATATTCTCACACAGTTTGATTTAACAAGACCTGAGGCATTTTTATTCCAGTGAAAGACAATATAAAAGTAGACTGGGCTCAGAGGAACTTGTGGAATAAGTCTGTAAATAGGTTTTTGGCTTGTTGTTGGGTTTGTTGGTTTGGCGTTTTTTGGTTTTGTTTTTCATTAATACCACATTGCTTAGTACATTTGCTGATAGGATATTGGTTGGGTTATACATTATTCACTAGGCGGAGTTCAAATATCGCCTTAGATATAATGCATATTGTCTGAGAAGATATATTTCATTGCTCTGAAAGAAAAGAATTGTAACTACTGAGGGGACAGTGAAGGGTGAGAGTGTACCCACTGCGTTTAGACCAGAGGCTTTTGATAGTGGCTCCCTTAAGAAGGAAGATGTACTCTATGTTTTCACACTTATAAATGGTGTGAAAAGACATAGAGTACCTGGTCTCTGAATTACTTTGCTACAGAATGAAAACTGAAACCTTCTGTTTCTTTCTGAATGATGATCTTTTCTCTCAGTTGTGCAGTAGCTGTTGGCCTTACTGCAGTGAGTAGTTTTTCTAATGCAGCATTTTAGGGGAGTCTCTAGTGACTGCACTTGTTGTCTTTGCTGGCTCAGTCCTTTGGTATTATCAAGTATGTCTCCAGACTTTAAACAATTTGCCTACTGAAAATTTGAGCCAAAAATAGTGGACATTTAGTTGAAGGAAATCCAGTTGAAGGGATGCAGTTTGCAAGTCATCTTGAAGCAAGTCTTCAAGGAAAAGATCTGGTCTGTGTTATCTCTGAAACATATGTCCATTTGGACCAGAAGGTTCATCTGCTGATCTTTGACTCCAAGGCAAAAAGAAAGGTTTCATTTATTGCATGGTCTCGAATTGCAGGATTTCCTATAACTGGGCAAAGTGCTGTGAAGCTTCAGTTGGACTGATAATTTCTTGTGAGATGAAGTTATTAGGCAGGACAGTGAGAAGAACTAGGGACAGGGCAACACAGGCACCACAGATACAACTCTGTTTAAGAAGTCCTGTTGCTGGGCTACTACATAGTTTCCTATGAAAATTGTCTCTTGTCTTCCCACTCTGGTGCATTATTTTTACTAATACAGGTTGAGCATACCCATTACATATGTTATATATCCCTATGCAACATACCTTGACGTCGCATCCAGTATGTACCGATGAAGTACATTTGGCACTAGCTTAGTCTTTGCACTGGTACATATATTGAACCCAGATCTACCATCTCTGGGCTGCAAAGCCCAGGTGAGTCCTCTCACCTATTAGGAAGCTCTGGGGGAAATCATGTAATGTTGGACACAGTGAGCACAGTCACTGAAAGAGAACCTACAACCTCTATGATAACCATTGATCTTCTGGATGCTTTGCTGGTGCATGCAGTCTACCTCTTCCGCTCCAGATTTTCCCTTCTATTTTATTTTGTTCTTTTTCTTTCTTGTATTACTGAGTTATAAAAGTATTAAAATATTGAGTTGTTTTAATTGGTGAATAATTAATAATGATTTTAATTAATAACTTTAATTTGGCAAGTGATAATTTTAATTACTTTAATTGGTATTTTGCTATAATAAGCCATGGAGAAGGCAATTAGTAAAAATGTATCTAATTGTGACTCTAAAACTCAACTAAATGAGCACAATGAACAAAAATGTAGTTAGAAATAGCAAGAGCTTTTATTTCCCTTTCACTTTTATTATCAGATTAATAAATCAAAATGCTACCATGGTGTACACCTGAAACAAGCACCTCAAATATTTCATGGTAAGAACTGTACTTGAGACATTGGTAACCCAAGATTAAAACCTGACTTTTTTGAACAGATTTGACATTTTGGCACTTTCTGCAGTGAGTAAATGTTAAATGTGAGTATCTCGAAGGCTCGTTTTTAGTTCGCTCCAAGTCACATGTTGAGAAAATCAATTTGTACACATAATAATCTGAACTACAGTAAAGAGATCTTTGAGCTGGTTTGGGTTTCTGCTAACTGGATTACTGTTGTTTTTCCTTAGCGTTTAGCTTCAGTGGGACTGGATGCCAAAAACACAGTGTGTATTTGGGACTGGAAGAGAGGAAAACTACTGGCGACAGCTACAGGCCATTCAGACAGGGTAATTGTACGAATTGAATTGTATCTTGTGTTTTAAAAATCCTTTTTCTTTGTATCAGGTTAATGCAAAGATATTTTGGATCATTCTGCCTGGCTGTTAAAATCCTGAGCAAGGTATTTATTTCTTCTCATTATGCCAGAAATAGCATGAAGCACTGTGTTAGTAAACGAGGCGTACGATGGATTCTTGTGCTGACTGTTTGCTAAGCCTAGGGAGTAAACACTTTGCAACTACACACTGATTAGGATGATTTATAGCTCTCTACATGAGATGTGAAGTGCTAGTTCAACAGACAAAGAACATCTTTTTGAATATGTCCGAAAGACAGTTTATCCTGAGGGAAAGTTTAATTAGCTCTGGTTTCTTTTTGCTTTAGACAGTTACCTGTGGGAGAAACATAATTAGGATAAATAGTCCTTTTCTGTCAATTAACTTCAGATAACGGATCTTAACTTCAATATATACGAGACCTGAAGAGGTTTGAGTTTTGAACATTATTCAGTATTAGGAAATGTTTAAGCAGGTTTAGCATAAGCAAAATACCTCCCTAGTATATATATAAGCACAAGGATGTGTACCTTAAAATGAATTAATGATACATTCTGACAAATTCTAAACTTGTTATGATATTATAACATGCTTGAATGTTATAATATTGAGCTTTATGATGTTTTACTACACATGATGGAGTATTTATAAATACAAAGCAGCAGACTAAACCCTTCCTTACAGTTTGTGTATGCATACAGTTTACCTGCATCTTGTGTGTCATCTGAATAAATCTGGTGGTTCATTTTTACTTACAATGTTCACAACACAACAGAATCTTAGTCCTCATTCTAATTTCTCTTTCAGAACTGATTAATTTCCCAGTCACATCAGTGGAATTTTTGCACTGAATGCAATAGGTTCAAGGTCAGGTTCTGAATTAGCAGAAGACCCCAGGACAGGCAAGAAACACTAAAATCTTAGTATTCCCGTAGACTTTCACAACCAGCAAAGGGAGATTTTGCACTGAAGAGGGAGTGAGAAAGAATGCATCTCTAATTGAGCCACAGATTCCAATGATCTAGAGTACAGGACTCATAAAGCATTTTTGAAGGTGAAATATCTTGTGTGTTCTAAACCTTTTATACAGATAGTACTTGAACTACCATGAATCCTGATGTTCATAAAGAAGATAAATATTCAGCAGGAAGACAGTGCTTCCTGGTGTGTAAAATGAATGATGAGTAAGCTTAAGACAGTATGTTTGTGTAAACTGATCAGAATTCTCTTGTGATTTATACTTAACAGCTGAAGAGCTAAAAGCAGCAAAAAGTCCCATTGTCTTTTTGTACAGGCCTACATTTCTCTAAGTAACTAATGATTGTGGAACCTCATTGGTTTTCAGCTTGGACATTGAAAAGCTGAATGCCAGAGATACAAAAACCGACATGTTGTTGGAAATGTAGGCCAAAGTATAACCTTTTTGTTTCCATACTTTATACAGTATTTTTCATTTGGCATAATCCCATAGCCACAAAATACAGTGTGAGTTTGTTCTGGTAAGCTACACAGGACCATTTCCTTCATTTTTTGGTGCATACCGTTATAAATGTATATATGAGACTAATCAAAATGAAGAATTCAATTTTAACTCTGTAGATCAAGTCAGATGAAGGATATTCACTGATTTTGTCACTGGAGTCTTTGGTAATCAACTTAAGTTAGATACTGTACCTTCTACCTCAAATAATACATAAAGATAAATGCACCAGTCTTTCGTCCCTAATCACACCATTAATTCCCTCGTTACTTGACGCAGTAAATAGTGTTTATTCAATAACATCTTGGAGCTGGAATAGGTTGGTATATGAGGGCAGGAATGAGGTGTGTTGACAGGACTCTGTGAAGAAGCCTACATATTTGCTTTAACCTTTAACTAAATGGTGTTCTTTCATTGTTAGTGATATGTTGCAGCAGAAATGATGCCTAAATACTGGCAAAAGCAAACTGAGCCTAGATGCAATCACTCTATAATTTGAATTAATCAGCTTACTGTATTTCTTAACAGATATTTGATATCTCCTGGGATCAATATCAACCAAATAGAATTGTCAGCTGTGGAGTAAAACACATAAAGGTAAATAGCTTTTACTGTTTAATCATTAAAAGGAAAATAAATGTCACAAACGAAATTTGTTCTATTATATGATCAGGGTTTTAAATATAAAAAACCCCATACTATATGTATTTTTCTTTCTTTACTCTGTGAACTCTGCAACACTTTGAAGCCAGTTTAGACGCTCAGCAGTGGCTTAGGTGCAGATCCACTTAACAAGATCATTTGAGGCCATTTTCCTTATTACATACTTGTCATTTTGGGATTCTCTGCCCATTTCATTCCACCTCAGTTGGCTCAGAATTATCTCAGCCTGTAGTGATTTCTCTCAGCGCCACAAAGGGTCAGTGAACAGATACAGGAGGAATTAAGTTTAAAGCATGGATTAAATGAACTGCTATTTGGCCTGTCATGCTACTGGAACTTGCAGGAATACTACAGAGGAGGTAAGCAAGACCTGAGAGATGAGCAGACAAGAACTCCAGTGCCCCCTTTTTTTGCTCACTCTAAGTCACCTTTTCTGGCAATTTAAATATGAACCTAGGTACGTACTGCAAATTTAGGATAAAACATCCTCGTGCCTGTGACAAAAATCCTTCCGTTTGCCAGTATTCCCTGCAGGTTTCTATTTTTCTCCTGTCTCATCAAAAGCCTTCCTAACAGAAGGCAATTATTTCACATGACTGGAGTGGGAAGAGCTTAACTAGAAGTTTAGGAAACCAGTTAATATCTCTAGCTCTGGTTACTGAGAAGCTCGTGCCCTTAAAACCACCACTGCTTTCAAACTGTGGGTGGGCTTGGCAGCAGTGATACCATCTGTTGTATTCTGCAAGCTGTTTTCCAAAACCTGTCTTTGTTTGGCACCTGTATTCTGTTTAAAATGGCCATAATTGCCCTGAAATGCATCATGCCAGGCAAAGTAAATACTTATAGAGGCATGCGAAAACCCAGTAAATAACTGTGGAGGGGAAATGATTGGCTGTTCCCCTCCAGTGGTGCTCAAACAGTAGTCTGTATACTTGCCATTCATTGTAAGACTGTAAGAACACAATAATTAACTTGCAACAAAGAAAAAGAACAGCTCTGAAGTAATTGTATCACTGTGAGAATGGGTCTAGGACTTGGGAATAGTGCCGTTTATTCCTTTAGCATTTCAGTTCTGTTGGCTCCTTTAGCTGAGCAGATATTAGAAGGTGTGGTAAAGCCTAGGAGCTAAGGGTGCTAAGGAATCACACACTGAGCCCAGGATCTTCCCTCCACCCCTTTTCTAACACTGCTACCTGCTCTCTTGTCCTGCTGCAGCTAACCAGAAGTGAGGAGAGCATATGTTTTGCCCACAGAAAGCAAGCCATACCGGAAGTATTCCCACTGACGTCTCATAAACTGGCCTATTAAGAGGCAAAGGGAAAATTTAGGTGAATTAGAAATAGAGAAGGATCTGAAATAAGAATGCTTCATCCAAGGATTTTATGGAATTCTGCTTTATAGGAATTTTATAGAAGGACAAAGAGAAAGACCTAAAAATTCATCTTAAAGCCACAAAAAGATGCAGGCATATAAAGTGGGAATGAGACAGACATTACGCATCTGTGTCAGGCACTTCAACATTCCTGTCCAGTCCCTGACAGTATATCTCCAGTGCAATGGACCACAGAGCATAGATCTTAACTATAAAGAGCTGAGCTGGCAAGTCCAGACAGGACTGTGCTATACCCCATAGATTTCTTCTGTTTCTGCGTGTGCCCAGAACACCCCAGTGCCAGCAGGCCTGGATATTTCAGCGCTTCTCTTACACATCTAATTGAAATTCTCTTTACTCTGCCTTCCCTGGATGATCTGATCCTTGGGGGAGCAGAGAGCACAAACCATCCTCCCTGCTTGCTAAATTGTGTTTATTAAAACAAAAAGGGGCACTCTGATTCAGAAAGAAATAGTGTGGTATTTCTAGCCCACCACTAAGGATACCCTTCTAAGACAAACTATGTATTCTCTTGACTCTTACAGTCAGTCTTACTTTCTTTTCTGCAAAATCTGTGTCTGTGGAGAAGTCAAGAAAGTCACCTTTCCACCCTTAGAGAACCTAGTACACTTGTCAGACAGAGCTGTTTCACATACAAGCATTTGCAGTCTCCATCCAACAGATGGTTTCTTTGTAAATGTAACTATATTTGAAGGACCTATCTCGGCGCACCGGAAAAGGGCAGAAATGTCTACTTCAGGCATATAAGTTCTTTAAGATAATTATTTTATCACTTCAGAACTGTAGCTGTATTTTGAGTTTTGCAGCCCAGAGAAGTGGCACATTCCTGGCTTTAAAAAGTGTGCATTGACAGATGCCCCCAGCAAAACAGAATTAAAGGTGAGGTAATGAGAAGGAAAGTGTAGCAATAGTGAGTCAGAACTGTGCCTCACCTGCTCAGTTTGATCATTTTGCTCTGTTCTTAGATTTACTGAGCTTGCCGGGGGGGGTCCATGGAAAGTGGGAAGGTTTTGGAGTAACGGGAATTATGATGGGGCTGCAGGAGTTGTTTAAGTGTCCAGGATGTGAGATCTGCACATTAATACGAGCAAACATATTCTGCAGAAATTTTAATTAATATGCCATTTCTATTTCACAGTTTTGGACATTGTGTGGAAATGCACTGACAGCAAAGAGAGGAATATTTGGCAAAACAGGAGATCTCCAAACTATCCTTTGTTTAGCATGTGCAAAAGAAGATATCACATACTCTGGTGCTTTAAATGGAGACATCTATGTTTGGAAAGGGCTAAACTTAGTCCGCACAATTCAAGGAGCACATAGTGTAAGTCGTGGTTTTAACATCAATTCCTGAAGTGAACTGTTTGTTGAATTGCAAAACTTCTTGAAGGCTCATCTACAGAGATGATCTTCTGTTTCAGGCCAGAAGAATGTCTTAAGACTGCTCATCAATTAGGAACTAACATGTAATGTTATACTTCATGTATTGTCAACAGATGCTAGGGCTGAAACTGATATTGGCAGAACTGCTGATATTTATAGCATTGATTTTACCAAGCAGACTAAATCTAAAGAGACGTTTCTAAATCTAAAGTTTCACAGATTGAGTAGCTTTAGTTATGATCAGTTTACTTAAAAATAGTTGGTAAGCAAATGATCTGATTTTAAATAGAATTTCACTACTAAAATTCCCAACACCGAAGACTGACTCTTCATGAAAGCTTCAATGTGGAGTAAATCTGTTTAATCTGCAGATTGCACTCCAGTCACATTCCAAAGGCTGTTTACTCCAACTGGCTTCATTACACGCCCCCCCAGTTTGGAGCACTTGTAATTACTGAGAGAGGGGGATGTGTAGGATCATGTTAGATTCCTAACCAGTCTAATATAACAAATTGTTGTCTCTGCTGCTGCAGCAAAGGCACAGCAGGATTTTCACATCTTGTTTCAAATTTATTTGAGAGCTATTCCTATTTTAAACATGATAGCGGCTAATGGCGTTCCAGCATGGGGGTTTGAAACAAAAGGAAAAGAGATGTGAAATCAGTTGCCACTATAGTTTGCTTCTAAAACCTTTCTAGAAAGAGGACTGCAAACGTAACAGTTTGTTCTGACCTCCCAAATCGATTATGCTGACAGTGCATCAAGATTCATAGTAGCTCTTCAAATCAGATCTAAGTGTTCAGGAGAGTACTTGTTATTTATAGGTGTAATCCCTCATTTAGGAAAGCAGTCAGTGGGACACCCTACCTGCAGAGCTATTGTGTAATTGCCAGGTTGGGTAATGTGAAACTGCAATAACGTGGAAATACCTTTGGCAAACAGTATATTTGTATGTACTGTAGTGTATTTGCAGAACTTTTGTTTGCAGAACTTCATTTAGATCCATTAGAATGATTAAATAGAATCTCTTTGTATAAAGTGTCCAGTTTCATTCTTATAAATTATGGCTAATATGCATTCTCTTGCCCAATTTCCAATACTAATTTATTAAGGCATTGAACAAAACCACTTTGAAAACAGAGGTCTTCTCTTCATTTTATTAATTTCCATGCAGTTCAGCTTGTCTCCTAACCAAGAGGTTTTCCTAATAGTGCACTGAATCAGCATTCATTCCATGAGCTATTAGAGTGTAGTACAGCGCAGTCATCAATCACGAGGCCTTGTCACTAGTGAGGAAGAAATTCAGACTGTAACAGAAACTTGCCTTTCAGTGAAGAGAATGAATTGACACTCTTTCAGTTCCTGTCAGATACCAACTGATGTCTGAACTGAAATCGTGAAAGAATATCTCAGTCACCTCCGCACCTGTAAGAATATCTGTATGCCTTGTTTGCTTGGTTTTGCTTATTCTGGGTAACTATTTATTTTAAGTGTTCCATTATTTAATGCTCCGTGTAGCAATATTAACTAAATCACGTTTAAAGTTCTATGTTTCTGCTGTTTGTACAAAAATCCCTACGTCAGCCACTAAAGTGGGAGCACTTGAAATAAAAGTATTCCCCCTGTGTTTGCTGTTTGGCTTTCTGGATGAACAACATTTTGCTGCCTAGCAGTTTCTAGCCGTGAATGAGAGTCTGTTCATAAACATTTGTTTTGTGTGTTCATTTTGATTGTAAAGAGCATTAAAACTTGTTATACTATTGATTAACAGGCTGGAATTTTTAGTATGTATGCTTGTGAGGAAGGTTTTGCCACTGGAGGGAGAGATGGTTGCATTCGGTTGTGGGACACTGATTTCAAGCCAATTACTAAAATTGATCTCAGGGAGACTGAACAAGGATACAAAGGTAACAAGTTATTACTTTAATGGTTTTTCACACATCTAGATAATGGGTACAATTTAATTTGAAGCGTAAATGTCTGAATACTGCTGGGCTTTTTACTTAATGACTGCATTTACTCTTGAGATCTGTATTCCCTCTTTTCTCTGACAGTGATGTGGCCTGAAGAGTTATCCATGTGCCATAGTACAAACAGGAGGATGCTTATAGGTGCTGCTCCCCACCATGCACATACAAGAAGATAAATGAAAACTAATTAAACACAAGAAGATAAGAGAATGAAATTAGCCAACCTTTAACTTAATTAATTGCAATTCATTTAACTAATTGAGATTTCTGGAACCTGATATTCAAAGCATCTGAGCTCTCCACTAGGTCCATCTGGAATTGTAGCACTTGGAATATTAATACATAGAAAGTTACTAACTTCTTGACCATCGTATTTGTTGAACCTGCTCATGCTTCCTGTGAGCTTAGTCATCACATGGTTTTATGGTTAGACTCTCAGAGCATAGGTTGTAGAGCATGCTTTAGCAAGATCTTAGTCTTCTGGGAATTCTACACATCTGTTTGGAGTGAAAATAGAGCAGTCAGTCTGCTGGTTTGCAGTAGGCTTTATACACTTTTGGCAGCCAACTTTGCAATGGTAGTTGTTAATTTCCCCTGCTTCTCAACTTACGTTTTTAGACCTAGTTTTCATATTAAAATTGCCATTGGAATAGTCAAGAAGCCACTAAAAAGGGTAAAATTTACTTTGTCAATTATGGACACTTTGGCTGTGAGCTGGTATCAAGCTCATTCGGTTTATTTTTCATCTTAAACCAAGTGAGCTGATGATTCTAATGCTTGTAAAATGCATAGGTTTGCAAGGTCTAGGCTCATCCAACAAGCAAACTGCACAGCCTTAGCTGGATGCTGCTCCACCAGTTTGTCTTGTGTAGTGTAAACTGGAATTTAGCCCTCCAAAATGTTGGGGACAGCCAACTGGTACTCCCTTTGTAGTTCCAGCTTTATGTCATTTTTTGTGGCCAGTATCGTAGAATTATAGAATAGTTAGAATCATAATGTTTAACACTCATTTCTAGGAAACAATGGCAGTACCTTATGACCTACAGCAAGTTTGATCAGGTTAGAAATACTTCGTAAAAATTGAGGAGAAATAAGCCTGTATATATGGGTGAGACAGGTCATTCTGGATAATGCCAGTCTTGCAGGCAGTCTGTTCCTAATAGAAGTGAGAATAACACATAAGAAGGGAAGCATACAGAAAGCAGTGCTCACACGTGAAATGTGCATCTTCAGCATCCTCAGGTCTTTGTGAAGTGATTCTGAAAGGGAGAATCACTTCATCCCACGCAATTGTGAGACCACAGTAGAAGCAATTTTGTTGCTCTTACCACTGCTTGGGATGTGTCCACACAGAGCACAAAACAGACTTTAGCTGCCATCAGTTACTTTTAATGGACTGTAGTCATCTTCTGTGGCAAGTTATTACTTCAAAATTATAACTTACATTACAGAGCTTTAATGTATTCCTGAAGGTGTCATCTTCTATCACATTGTCATCATAAAGCACCTAGCTATCCCTCTGCAGGTTGCCTAAGAAGTGATTTTGATCTCGATGGAAGTTAAATGAAGGAATGGCTTACTGAAGGTGAATCCTCAATGCTATGGAGTGATTCTAATTTAATGCAGTTATTTCTATCAACTCCTAAATGCTACAGGATACAGAACACACATATGAGAGCAGATGGGTAGAAGCAGGGACTGTAACAGCAGCTGTATTGCTGAGAGACAATCAATAGGGTTTTTTTGCTCTCTTATATGGCAAAAGTAATAAAGAATTTAGTTTAAGCACATTCATAACTTCAAGCAATGGAGTTGGCCTTAACTGCTTACCTATTACCTTCTGACCTTCTGAATCACAGACAAGTTTGGGTAGGAAGGGACCTTAAAGCTCATCCAGTTCCAACCCCCTGCAACGGGCAGGGACACCTTCCACTAGAGCAGGTTGCAAAGGCTTCAGCCTTCAAACTTAAAATGTCTTTCTAGGATGCCAGAAAGACTTCACCCCCTCCCATCTACTCATTCATCAGTCATCCCGTACTGAAGGATGCTAAACACTTTTAAAATGGGCCGCATCACCAGTAACTATCTGACCATAGGCTTGTTTTTTATATGTAAAATATGTATGTATGTTAGTAAAAAAATCTGATAATAGGTATCTTTATGTGCAGTATGTCACATTAAACATTGCGTTTCCCACATAAAAGATGTACTTTGTATTCTCAAACTTAACAAAACCCATTTTCCACTTAACATCTAAACTTCATTATGTGTGTAACCTTTGGTGTGTAGCAAGCAGAAGATGTAAGTCATAACTTCAGCGTAAATTTAGCTAAGACACAAAATGACTTTCAAAATTAAAAGGTACTGGAAATGGACAAGACAATAAGTGAAGATTAATTTGCCTTTCTCAAGAGATGACACAAAATGCTTACAATGAATATATTTTACTTGTGACCATTAATTGCATTGTGTATTTGGTTCCAAAAGATTTTAAAATGATGACGTGGTTGACCTTGCCTATATGACTAATGGAGTTGTTATTCATCCACATCTCACAGCATCCAGAGCCATTACCCAGACTTTAATTTTCATATCCTGGAACAGAAAAGACAAACTCTGCAGGGAGTCAACCAAAGGATGCTGTCAAGTTGCTCAGCCTGCTAAGAGGCTGTTTCTAAGCCTAAATTAGTGACATTCCAGCTGCAAAGTTAGGATCACATTTGTGGAATAGGATCAAGCCGTAAAAGTTATACAAAGCAAGATTCTGTTGGCTTGGGGGATTTTTGGGTGTGTTGGTTTACTTTTTAACAGTCAGCTGGGACTAAAGTGTGGTAGCACAGGCACAAACCATTTAGATTCACCATTAAAAATGTATTCAACATTGTATTTAAATATGAAAAAAGAAAAGTACTGGAGAAAGGAACAAAACCAGCTTCAGTCACAGGAACCTTGCCTCATCTAAAATTTACAGCTTTAAATCATGTGAAATTGCTTTTTAGAGTGAATTGCCAAGGTTTACACAAAGCATGAGAGCTTGATCCCTTGAGGAACTGGCAGCAGTAATATTAGACACTCAGCACCTTCCTAGGACTGAGCCTTCTCGTCCTCTGCTAATTAAGATGATTTAACAGAACTGGTTTGAGATTTTAATCAGCTGTGATGTGGTATAAGACTTCAGTGTGAAAACATAACAGTGGCTATACATTAATTCTTGAAGTCTCAATGGTCTTCACTGTACTATCGCTTTGTCTTGTCATTGCCATTAATCTAAGACTGTTCTGTCCCCTGTCAGGTCTGTCCATCCGAAGCGTCTGTTGGAAAGCAGACAGGCTCTTAGCAGGGACACAGGACAGTGAGATATTTGAGGTGCTAGTCAGAGAGAGAGATAAACCTATGCTGATCATGCAGGGCCATTGTGAAGGGGAGCTCTGGGCCCTGGCAGTCCACCCAAAGAAGCCTTTAGCAGTCACAGGCAGCGATGATCGATCTGTACGGTAAGGCTGGATCTTATTTATTGTCTATTCATTCACGCTCACATTGATTTGTCATTTCTTCATTTTAAGACTCCATTAAGCTTTTTTTCCTCCATGTTTTTCATGAGGGAAAAAGCAGCTTTGCTTTTTCTCTTCAGCCCGCACATTTGGTGTTCAAAACATGCTGGATTTATATACTCTGCTATAAGTACTGTTCTGCACAGCAGGGGTAGGTGTCTCAGTGGAGAATGGTCACCTCCCACTTCTGGCAATAAACTTAAAACCTGAATACCTTTGACCAATGGTTTACACAGCAGGAGTCTGCCTCAGCCTAGAGTGTTAGAATATCTGATCTAAAGCCAATTCAGTTAAAATGCCACAAAATTAGATTAGTGAAAAGGTGCTGATGTGCCCCAATGAAGGTCTTTGAGATGTTTAGTTGTAACACTTGTGCCTCAGGGCTTTGTAGCAGAGATCTGAAATTTTGTGCACGGATTTTGTGGATCTATTTGTGGAAATTGTCACCAAGTCAAGGCTGTTTTTTTCCTGTCCCTGTTAAACTCTGACAAATTGATAAGCCTCTGAAAAAAACCTAAGCATTTTTAATTAAGTAAGACTTTACGGTAAAGTCTGGAGATTAGGCTAATATCCTCCTGCACTGATGTCCTCCCATACCCACACAGCTGCTGTGTGTTATCTCAACTGAGCAGAGCCACTGCCCTTCATGACTAATTATTTACTTGTGGTTTAAGAGACTTAGATTTTCCTGACTGCTAAAACTACCCCTGGGGACTGGAGAAATTTGCGAGAGACCTAGCTTTATTATGATGGTCTCCTGAGTCTTACCTCAGGTTGTGAGTCTTCCTTACCCTGCAGCACACTGCACACAATGAGGTTCATCGCAGCTTGGTACCCCAAGCTCTGGTACCCCTGATGTCCTCATTAGTGTTTTCTCCTATCCTACTATCCCAGTTTCTAACCCCTCCATCAGGTTTTAAGTCAACCCTATGTCAGATGGCTGATGGCAGCTTTGCATCCTTTGCCCCATGTTCAACTCTGAGC